>RHKH01000026.1:217754-238868 GCA_009829795.1 Lasiodiplodia gonubiensis | reverse complement strand
CAGCATAAAAAAAAAAAAAAAAGGGAGAGAGCAACACCGCAAAGCAAAGAGCCCCCTGAAATCCCCAATCAAATTAACTAACCCCTGCGAGCAGAGAAAGCGCCAGGCCTGTACCTGCCGTCAGATGCGCCACCGGAAGGACGAGGAGGGGGGGCATCTGAAGAGTCGCGTTCCCTAGGCTCGCCACGAAGGTGCGGCGGGCGGTAACCACCACCAGACGGGGGCGCCGGGCTGCCCGACGCGGGCGAGCCGCGGGCTTGCGGCGGCTGCCAGCGGCCCGAAGAGCCGGCAGGCGAGCCCGAGTCTGCCCTGGAGAGACCCTCACGACCACGAGATCCACTGCCCTCGCGCTCGCGCCAGGAGGAGCCACCACCTTCGCCACGGAGAGCAGGGGGGACATAACCACTGCGCCTAGGCGGCTCGGCCTCGGCGGCAGGAGCTTCCGCGGCAGGAGCTTCCGCGGCAGGAGCAGGAGCACCGCCGGAAGCGGTCCTCGCGGCCTCGCGCTCGCGCCACGACGGTTTGTTGCCGCCGAGGGCGAGGCGCGGCGGACCATCGCTGCTTGCGCTTGGGCGGTCTTCGGCGGCAGGAGGAGCCCAGCGACCTTGTTTCTTGGCTTCCAGCTTGGCCTCGGCCTCGGCCTCGCGGGCGCGTTGCTTTGCGGCAGCTTCGTCGAGTTTCCTGCATAGCTGTTAGTCTTCTGAAAGTCATGAAGGGATAGTATGGTACTGACTTGCGCTCCTCTTCCCGCGCAATCTTCTGCTCCAACATCTTCTGTCTCCTCTCCTCCTCCTCCCTCTCCCTCTCCTCCTCCTCTGCTGCTCTCCTTTCTTCCTCCTCGCGACGCGCCCTCTCCTCTTCTTCCCTCTCGCGAAGTTCCCGGGCCTTGCGCTCGCGGACTTCCTTGATGCGGGCCTGCATCTTCTGGTTGAGGTCCCTCTCGGCGGCCTTCCTACGCTTGTCGAACTCGGCCTTCCTCTGCTCCTGAATCTGGTTGCGGTACTTCTCGTAGACGGGTACAAGACGGCTCAAGCGGTGCTTCAAGGAGACTTCCTCTTCATGCTTCTCCTTGCTCTCCTTGAGAGTGTCCGCCTTCGCCTTCTCGTAGGCAGCATGATCCTTCTTGCGCTGTTCCTCGTAGTCCTCGGCGAGGTGCTTGACCTCCTCGCGACGGTAAGCACGTTCGAGATGGTCGATACGCTTACCGGTGATGCGCAGCTTCTCGCCAATCTCGTTCTTCTCCTTCTCAAGAGCGGCAAGCTTCATGGCACGGATACGGCCGGAGTCGAGTTCGTCAATGTTGACATTGTCAAGATCCAGATCAACGCCCTTGACGCCGCTCTTCAACTCGTTCAGCTGCTTCTCAATCTCCTCGCGCTTGATACGCTCCTGTTCAGCCCTGAGGCGGGCCATATCGCGAGCCTTCTTCTCCTCAGCCAGTCTCTGGGCCTCGGCAGCAGCGGCCTGCTGTTGAGCGATCCTACGCTTGGTGGCCTCGTCCTTCTCCTTCTGAGCAAGCGCACTGGCCGCCGTCTGCTTCTTGCGCTCGATGATCTCCCTTCTGGAAAGGGCCTCCTGGTGTTCCTGCTCTGCACCAGCTGCTGCCCTAGCCTGGGCTGCCTCCTTGGCCTTCTGGCGCTCTTCGTTGAAGGTGGGATCGACATACTGGCAGGTGATGTACAGCGACTTGGCCAGGCGAGTGAGCTGAGAGCGGACGATCTCTGCGGGAGTACTCTGGAGACGCTGAACCGAGCCAGTCTCGGTTTCAGCCGAACCAGCAGCGGAGCTGGGGTGGAGAGCCTTCGCCGAGGAGAAAACATCCGAATCAAATGTAAGAACACCGGAAGCGTGGTCGATGCGGATAGCGAGGTCACCCTTCTTGCAGCCGTTCATGATGAACTTCTCAATGGTGTCGGAGCTGACCTGGAAAGGCTCAGGGAATTGGGCGAGGTTCAGGACGAACTTGAGTTCAACAGATTCGTAGACCTGGGAAAGCTGCTGGAACAGACGGGTGAGGATGACCTGCTGAAGAGGCACAACGTACTTCTGCATCTCGGGATCGGCACCAATCTGGGCGAGGATGGGGGAGATCTTCTGGCAAATCGAGAGCGGGTGGAAATCGACCTCGAGGATGTTGTAGAGGTCCTTGATCTCGGGCTTGGCCCTCCTGAGCAGACCCTTGTTCAAAGCGTCCTTGAACAGAGTAGCACGGGTGGGCGCAGTGGACATGCCAAGGAGGTTAGTCAGACGAGAGTTCTTGTTCTTCTTAGCCTCATCGACGTCAACAAGAGCACCACGAGAGCGAGAAGTGCTGATGACGGGGATGGACAGCGCAGAGAGCAGCACAAAGGAAGCAGCCTTGGTCATGTCAGCTTCAGTGACAGCCGGGTTGTCCTTCTTCGGGCTTTGGCCGGAAGCAACTGCCGCAGCGGAACCGCGCATGAGGTTGTAGTAACGGCTCCAGGCGGCAGCGTGGAAGAGGTAGTTCTCGCTGACGAGGAAGATCCTGGTAAGCTTCTCGAAATAGTTGGCCATCATGACGTTCTTAGCGGGGCGCTTGCTCAGGTTAAGAAGCGTGTGGATGTCCTCAACACTGCGGAAAGCCTCCTGCCAAAGCTCCAGTTCGACAGCGACGTTGAGCTGCTGGAAGCGGGTGTCGAGGTGGCGCTGGAGGGTGTCTGGGTCACTGAGATTGATGGCGTGCATCTGCGAGGAAAATTTGGCTGCGCTCTGGAGGTGGTTCCTCAGAAGCTCGCAGAGCCTCCTGAACTCGGTCTTCCTGGCGTACTTGGAGCAGAACTGGAAAGCCTGGTGGGCCGTCTGCTGGTACATAATCTCGAGGCGGGCATTGTTCTTGAAGATGTCCAGAACCGTGCGGTAAGTCTCCCACAGGAACTTCAACCAAGGCGTGACAATAGCCCTGTCGGTGCGGTCCTTGGACTGCTCACCGGAGACAGTGGAAAGCAGGATGGACTCGGGAGTCTCGGAGGCTTCAAGGTCCTCAACGTTCTGGCCAGCGGCACTGTCGATGGTAGACTGGACCTCATCGGCCTTGGCCTGGGCCTCGGTGACCTTCTTCTCGGCGAGCTCAATGAACTTCTTGAAAACGAGCTATTCCAACAATATTAGCCGTTGCCCCGCTCCGTCAAATCAACTTAGACGCGTACCTCAATGGTGCCGATGTTTGTGTTCTGGGCGGTGTTCTTGTACTGGTACAGACCGTCCTTGGCGGTCTTGCCCTTCCTAAGCTCCACAGCCAACTCGACAAACTGTATCATCATCGGCTCGAGGGAGGCGATAGGGTTGTTGCGGGTGCGCTTGGAGACGACATGCTCGTGCAGGAGGGTCAGCGCGGCCTGCTGCTGGCCGACGCCGATGAGCTCTTGGGCCCTCTGTCGAGAGATGACATGTTAGTAGGGCTGAACGCGAGCTGCCTGCGCGTGGTGGGTGACGCGAGGCGGATCCGCGCACAAAGCGCACAATGGAGACTTGCCTTGAGCACATTCTCCGGCCTGCTGTGGGGTGGCGGCGGCATGATGGGCAAGCTGTTCGCTATGTGCGGCTGGCTGGTGCTTGCTGCGTGGGGTCCCGGTCGCGAGCAGCCAGAGCGTCGCTTGGTGTAGGCAAAAGTTGGTGGATGTGATACCCGAAAACCGCATATAGGCGCCGGAGGTTCGGCGCGTGTTAATCCGGGACTGTATCCACGGTCTGACAATCCCCATCCACGAACAGTCAGATATCTCTGCAGAAAGTAAGTCAGCAGAGCCACTGGCCTGCTGCAGCCCGTCTGAGATGTACTGCTACAAGCAGCTAACGGTATTATTCGCGAGCGTTGCAGCTCGTCGTGCGACCAGCACTTGCAATGGCAGTCACGAAGACTTGTCCGGAACGGCGTGTACCCGCGACCCCCGCACTTTCAGCGAAACAGATGCTGAGCTATGGCAGCATGGGGCGCATGAAATAGGTGTATATGACGCTGCAACAATGTTGAGCCAGTCAAAAGCCTAGCCTGATACCTACGTCCCCGAACACACCATGCAGTCGTGTCGTGTTGGAGTTTCATCTGCCCACTCGCTGTTGCAATACAGACCTCGCAGTTGCGGACCCCCATTTTAAGGTTGAAGTCCTCCCAGCATTCGTAGCCGTCACAAGGACAGCTGCAGCCGGGAAGCGTTCGCCCGCCATGGCACCAGGCAGCGCTAATGGGCGGCGGTGGCGGGAACAGCAGAAGCTGGACCAGTCAAAGGGCGTACACCTTCGCGAGCGCAGAGCTGACGGCCACTGCGCAAGGGAACAGGCCGTTGGGTGGTGCTTATGTTTACTCGCCGACCGCCCAATGCAGCCCTCCTTGCACTGAGACAGGCGCCTGGACACAAGAAGTACCCTTTGCTGGTGGTGGTGGCGCGTCGGATCTCGGGCGGTACGAGGATCGCTTCATGGATGCAGCAGGGCCGGGAGGGAAGCCGCGGCCACCTGGCACTGCGCCGTGGGATGTCGAGGGAATCGCCAGCAGTTCCAGTTGGGCGCCAATAACGCCGTGCTGTTGCGATCGCCGGCGGGTGAAGAAAGGCCGCTAGGCGGGATGCTTCGGGCCTAGCGCCTGTCTTCTGCGAATCCCGCCCTTGGCCCAAGCGAGCGACCTTCTCCTGGCCGAGCCTCTCCTTTGCAAGCTCCCAGCAGCCGGGACTCACGATCACCACCGAACCATTGTGCGCTCCCGTCCGCAGTCGCTCGCCCCCCGCGGCTTCGTCTACCTCGATCTCCTCACGCTCCCTCTCGCCTCTCCTCACCAGCGCCGTTCCTTCCCTTCCCTCCGCCAACCCGCGAGTGTCCGCGACTGCCCCGAGACGCCGCGGCTTGACGGCCGGCTACTCCTCGTCGTCGCCTACCCTGCGCACGCAGGTACGTCGCACCATCTCGCATCGCACCCAATGCCAATGCTCACCCGCCACAGACGCTCAACCCTCGCGATTCTCGTTTGACGCCGACTGCCCGCGACCGACGCGCTAATACCATTCATCGACCCCGGCGAACATGATGTCAACCCCATACGAGGCCCGCAATGTTGGCGACGGCAAGTCGAAGAAGCAGAGCATGGCCGAGCTCAAGCTGAGGCGGTTGACGGAGCTGAACACGAGGCTGAAGGAGGATCTCAACCGCTCTCGGATACCTGTGTCGGAGGCCGCGCAGGAGTAAGTCGCGCTATCGCCCGCGTTGCGCCGTCGCGCTGGTCGCTAACAGAAGCCTGCCAGCTTGATCAATTTCACGGACAAGGAGCCCAAGGATTTCATGGTACCGTCGAGATGGGGAACGGTATGCGCCCACGCCGCTTTGTGAGCGAGTTGCCGAGCTAATCCAACGACGGCAGGTCGACAAGCGTGATGACCCGTATGCGCCACAACAATCGAACGGCTGCTGCATCGTTATGTAGCCAGGACCACGACGACACTCATACCCCCCTACAGTTCCCTTCTTACCCACGGCGTTTTCCAGAGTTTTTGATTCACGGCATTTCGCTTCTTCTCGGTTAATACACACCCTGCTCGGGCGCCGACTGCTGGGTCTTTCGACCAGGATCCAGCGCTTTTTTCTTACCGATATCACTGTATCCCGAAAGACGGTTGTATATTAGGATTGGCAAGTGTTCTCCAGCTGTCTGTTGCAGTTGAAGCGTGGGAGGGCGGCGGCGGCGGCTCTGGTCCAAAAGTGATGAAAGACCTTTTTTCTTTTGCTACAGCACAGCTTCTTTCCACCGCGCTGCCGTTCGTGCTAATACTTCAAAACGAAATCATATCACTATACGCAAGTCGCGCTCCCTTCCCCTCTCCTGGTGATGACCCGGCCGCATTGGCGGTGCATTGATCCGCGCATCCTGACCGCAGCCTCCACCTCCGGAAGAACCAAACTCAAATGATGAGGCTGGCTTTGTGGCGCGCACCGCTGCCGCGGCCAGGTGCCCCCGGCGACAGGTAGCGAGAGCCAGCAGCCACGCACGTGACACAGGCTAGCAAATTGCGCATTTCCACCTGCTGCAAGGGGAGAGGGCGCTGGACGACGCCATTCCAGGTTTCAGAAACCTTGCGCACGTTATCTCAGGGCCGTTGCACACGGGAGAGCAGCAGCCGAGAACGCATACCAAGCGGTGGCCCTCAGCGGGAATGCAGGTCGAACCGCCTTGATCGCTGGGTGCAGAAGAAGAGGCGCGATACCTTGCAGCCTCGCGTTTGGCTGGCTTGGGGCACGGAGGCTGATAGGCCGGGTTAGTGGGAGGCTTCGAGCGAGGAGCGGTGGCCTGCCGCTCGAGACGGACCGTGCTCTGGAGACCCGCAGCCGGGGGACAGGGGAAGCACATCCAAGCAACAAGGCCCCAGCCGCACGTCCACCAGCTATTTTATCCGGCTGGATGGACAGACGGCGGCAGACAGGCCCTGGTTCGCTCGGCCATCCGAACCTTGTTCAACCCCGTCGACCTTCATCCTCTGGCCCGTCTCACGATGCCGGGCGCCCGTTTGGCAGGCTGGTGGTTGGCGTTGCGGGGCTCATCGACAAGATTAATCTCCCCGTGGCCGACCCTAGCATAGCGTGCAAAAGCCTGCGGCGCGGCGCGAGCGAGAGCCTCGCAAGCGAGCGGATGCGTAGGTACTGCTGCGCGGAGGCAGAACGCGCGTAACAAGAAGCCCGGAGCACTCGCATCATCTTGCCATGGCCCAATTTCGTTCCTGTCGTGATTTTCGCCGCGGCCACTTCAAATCCTGGCCATGTTCACCCACATCTATAGCCCTTCGCCCGCACGTCCACGCCGATCACGGCGCGGCCGGCCGGCCACTCTCCAGCCGCCCGGTGCGAGGCTGCTGAGTGTTCCATCGCATGGTTTGCCTGTCCAACGACATGATAACAATTTCGAAGTGGACTCATAAGCAAGGTGTGCTGGCCCGGCGATAGGCGTTCGCGTGGGCAGCATCCACGTGAAAATGGATGCCATGGCTCATGAAACTTCACGCCAGGATCGCCGCCGTTCTGTAGGCGAGGCGGGGCTGGACCTGCGCCGTTTTGGATGAGAACGGCATCGATCACGTTCCAGGATCTGGCGAGGGCTGCGTGTCAGGTGCAGACCAAAATCCAGAAAGATGTCGAGCATGACCTTTTCTTCCCCATTGAGTATCTACAAGTCTGATGTAGACTGTATGTGTCGACTAGATTGCCAAAAAGAATTCGTCAGCGAGCAGTAGTGCGCGCCAATGCTTGATGGGGCCACGGCAGCTATAGAAAGAGGCCGGCAGCGCCACGCGCAACCAAGAGACGAGACATTCTCCCTCAGGTAAGCAGTGTAAGCAGAAGTCGTCGTAGGGCTGCGTCGCATTATTCGCGCGGCAGGGCAACTAGCAGGAGAGCCGGCGGGTCATCTCTATCGCTGTTTGGAGAGCCAACTACGCCGCGCCGTCATCGTACCAGAGGCTCAGTGTAGCAGGTCTACACAGTACGCACGGCTTGGCGTGTGGCAGCGCCGTCGGTGGAATTCGGGCACTAGAGAGCGAAGTAGTGTGGCTGCTTGTCCACCCACGGCATTTGCTTTCGATTTTCGCAACCACCACCCGCGCGTGCATTGTGGCTGGCTTGCCCAGCTGATCGCAACCCGCCCGAGGCGTGGCAGCGTCATCAGCTGTGCATGCATCCGCTGCGGCTCATCCCTCTCGCCGTTGACCCACAACTTCAATCTTTGCGACTCAAGAACGGCTGTCGAAGATTCGAAGGGCCGAGCGCGAAGTCTGATAGGCCCGCTGCCTTCCGCACCGGCAAAGGGAAGAGAAAAAAATAAGTCACCGGCGGAGAAGTCCTCAGGGCCCAAAAGGCCCCACGCTTGCGTGCAGCAACCACGGGCACCCTGCTCCCATTCGCTAGCCTTTTGCGCATCCTGGGCACTTCTCGTTTCCTCCGCTCCGCGCTGATAGCGCTCCACAAGAAACATCGTCCTCCAGCCTGCGCCCTTCTCGAGCGCAGAGCGAGTGCCGATGCTTGAGACTCTCTAGCCGCGACGACACCCCGCTCCCCAGCCCGTGTGGGGATTCATGCTTCGTGCGACCTGTGCTTCTCAGGCGTAACGACTCCACAGATCGAGCCAGCATGTCTCAATCCGCCCAGCAGCACGAATGGTCCCAGCCGCTAGACAACATGGCCATGCAGCAGGACTTCGATAGTCTGCTCGACTTCGGCGACATTGACCTCGACATCCCCTTCTACGACTCCAGCCAAGCCCAATCCACCGATAACCAGCTCTCTGCCCTCGCCGACTCGCTCGACTCTCAACATCTGCCATCCTCAGGCGCCATCCAGCCACAAAACCAGGACGATGGTTCCGGTGCACAACAGCAGCAGTCGCTGCATTCGCCAAGCAACATGCAGGACACCAACAACCTTTTCGACTTCACCTTCGAGAGCGCGTACAACCACACCCACCAGCAAAGCCACCAGCAGCAGAGCTTTTCTGCGCCGCAAGACCACTCCATGCAGCCGCGCGCCTTCGTCCCGCCTACGCCAAACAGCGTGGAAATGCACGGTGATGCTGCGCGTTACATGAACCATCTGGATCCCCAGACGCGCGCCATATTGGAGCAGCGATACCAGCTGCGCAAAGAAGATTTGGTATGGCGCTCCTTCGCCGTTGCGTTGGCTTTCTGCTAATCCCGGGGCAGGCAAGCTTCACTCCACTCGTATCTCCGGCCGTGACACCCCACGATTCTTCTTTCCAAATGCAGCCCGAGTTTACGGTTCCTGGCGCATACTTCAGTCCTTTAACATCACCCGCGTTGGACGCTCAGAATAGCCGCGGTGGGCACCAGGCTTACTTTCCTCACACGCATACTGCAGAAACATCATTGACAACATCGCCAATCGATCTTGATGTGGACATGCTGGGAGAGCAAGCACAGCAACAGGAGCTAAACAGAAAGTTGAAAAATAAAAGAAGCGCGGCATCTACTCGATCCTCTGGGTCTTCAGCACGCATCAGACAATCGCCCATCGTAAAGCCGCAGAGCCATGGCCACAGGAAGAAAGGAACATTGTCCTCTGTTATTCCTCCTAAAGAGGTCAGCGAACTGTTAGAACAGGCGCACCAATCGGGAGGTTCATCTAGACCTACTTCCGCTGGCTTGATACCGTCGAGCAGGGACGCCTCGGAAGCAGAGTCGATATCGCCGGAACCACTATCGGAGGCTCTTATGGGGCCTCCGCCTCGTCCAGGATCGGTCACAGCCTCCCCTTCAATACGTGCCACTGGCAGCAGTGGGCAACCACAGCCTTCGCTCGAAGGCCAACAGATGTGTCCTGCTACGCCAGCCTCGCTCATGCGCCTTCAGCCTTCCCCTAAGAACAGGTCGCAGCCCAATTCGCAATCAGGAACTCCCTCTTTCATCCCGCAAGGAAGCACTCAGCCAATAAATGATGACTTCGCTCTCCCGGAACCGGCTGCGTCGACGGCTGCGACTCCCCGTCCTGGCGTATCACGAGTGGATACTGCCATCCACGATGACCAGTCGACTCCGCGCATGCCTGCTCGCAAAACCCCGAAACTTGGCCCTCTTAGTACACCGTCTGGGTCGATGCTACCATCAGCATCCATTAGCCCCTCAATTAGCGGCATGGCATCGCCAAGCTCAACCACAGGCGCTAAGAAGTCTGAAATTAAACCAGCAGGACGGAGTGGCAAAAAGCGTGGCAGTGTTAGCTCAGCCTTGGTGAGCCCTGCACTTCGACCGAAGATCAGTCCAAATATCAAGCCTCTACTTCCCGAAGGAGGTCAGTACTCATTATTAATGAATCTACGGATAGCCATGCTAATTCTTCTCTAGCGACTACTTCAGACGACACGCACGCGCTTTTGCTCGCGTCTAAATCTAACTATCAACACATTCTCGAAGGCACACATGTCCCTGGAGTTGTATACCCGGAAGCGCTCTCCACGAACTTGACGTCGAAGCGTACCTCACACAAGATCGCTGAGCAGGGTCGCCGCAACCGCATCAACCTTGCACTTCAGGAGCTGCAATCTCTCATCCCAAGCCCTACAATCAATCCTAAGGATTGCAGTGCAAGCGCCCCTGTTGGAAGTAGCGCTAGCCCTGAGGAGAGTGCTCTGAGAAAGGAAGAGCGACAGAGCAATAGCAAGGCAAGCACGGTCGAAAATGCGATCGAGTACATCAAGTTGTTGCAGCGGAAGGATGAGGAGAGGGATCGTAGGATGATGGAGCAGAGTAGGGAAATCGAGGATCTGCGCAAGAGGCTGGAAAGCGGTAAGATAGACTTGGAAAAGTCTCTGCCAGCTCGGTCGAGTAAGGAGGAAGTTCAAAGCGCGAAGGAGTCGAAGGATGAGACGTCGAACACTGCAGTTGACACGATGGAAGTGGAGGGGGAGGCGCAGGCTGCAGAAGAGACGCCGGCTGAACAGGAGTCTGTGAAGTGACAGGCCGGATGAGAGGATTTTGTTACTCGCTTTCGGCGTCTGCGTAATTGTCTGTTCCAGCGGCTATGTTCAGCAGCAATATTCACCGATAATGACGGAAGACCCCGCTGAAGCACAGGTGCAGCAATGCGCTGGCTTGCTGGCTGGCTGGCTGGCCGGCTAGTCAAGCTTCAACATTCCGCCGACGTGGAACATGCATTTTAGCATACGACGTCAGACGAGTTTCGGAGGATATGATTGATGTGTACGAGTAATCTCTAATTTAGACACCGGTGGTAGAGTAGACAATGGCCGTCAGGCAGTAGAAAGTTTGCAAGATAACCGACAACTCTCCTATCAAAACTTAACTCATAAAAGTGCCAACGTAACAAGAGCTATGTAACTAATAAGCTTCTTGCACGTCGGTGGAAGAAATGGCCGATTGATTGCCAGGATCGATGACGCACATGTCCGTATCGGCAGCACTCCGATTTGCCGCAATGCATCACCACCATCCACCACCAACTATTTTCCCTATTTCCTTCCTCCGCGTCCGCAACCTGACCATGGCATCAGCAAGCCATGCCCTTGATGCGCATCCCCTACACCGACCCGCTGCCGCTCCCGCGCATCCTCCCCCCCAGCGCCAGCACAACCTCGGGTGCCATCGCCGCCCTCGCAGCCTTCCTCACGGCCCCGCCGTCGCCGCACCTCCGCCCACACCTCTCGCCCGCAACGCTCGCCCCGCGCGATGATCACTCGACCGTCCTACTGACCGGTGCCGGCATCTCGGTCGCCAGCGGCCTCGCCGACTACCGCGGCGCCAACGGCACCTACACGCTCAACAAGACGTACCGCCCCATCTACTACGGCGAATTCGCCGCCCACCACCGCATGCGCCGCCGATACTGGGCACGCAGCTTTTTGGGGTGGACGACGCTCGCGCGCGCGCGGCCGAACGCGTCGCACCACGCCGTCGCGGCGCTGGGGGCCGCCGACCTGGGTGCGGTGAGCAGCGTCATCACGCAGAACGTCGACTCGTTCCACCCGATGGCGCACCCGGGCCTGCCGACGCTGGAGTTGCATGGATACTTGCGCGCGTGCGTGTGCCTGTCGTGCCGGAACGAGTTCGACCGCGCGGAGTTCCAGCGCCGGCTGGCCCGCTTGAATCCGGCGTGGGATGCCTTCTTGCGCGAGATGCTGGCGAGCGGCGCGCTATCGACGGAGAATCCGGACGAGAGGAGACGGATGGGGCTGAAGACGAATCCGGATGGCGATGTGGATGTGCCCGGCGTGGATTATCAGACGTTCAGGTACCCGGCGTGCCCGGTGTGCTTGGAGAAGGGGGTGCATGAGGCGCATGGGAAGGTTGAGGTTGATGCGGACGGGGCGTTGGTTGAGGGGTCGAAGGCGGGGGTGTTGAAGCCTGCGGTGATCATGTTCGGGGAGAGTATACCGCATGTGGTGAAGAGCCGGGCGGAGGAGGCGATAGATGGTGCGAGCAGGTTGTTAGTGATTGGGAGTAGCTTGGCGACGTATTCGGCATGGCGGTTGGTGAAGAGGGCGAAAGAACAGGGTATGCCGATTGGGATTTTGAATATGGGAGGTGCTCGAGGAGAGGATGCGTTCTTTGCAGACGTGCCGCAGGATAATAACGGAAGATGGGCATTCAGAAGTGCAGAAAGCTCGGATTCTGTACTACCGGAGCTGGTGGAAAGGTTAAGAAAACTCAAAGGCGTTCCGGAAGGGCATCTTAACAAGGCTGGCGCAAGCATTTAAGGAATCATTTTCAGTAAAAAAGAACAAGACCTAGTTAAAGAGCATCGCTTGTCTGATTATGCCAAAAATATCCACATCAACACGTAGGTATTTCTGAACACACACTGGAGGCTTACGTGGCAAAAGATCTCATTGCTTCATGTTACAAAGGAAAGCGAGCACGTTTGAGTAAAAGCGTAAAGATATCGGCTAGCGCCAAGGCACCAGTTGTACGGTAGCGGTGATCGAATTGCCAACAAAGCCGTTTCTTAGGATTTAAAAGGTGCCGTAACGTTACTCTGGCGGGTGATGCACACATTACCTCTCTAACGCTTTTCTACATTTGGCAAATCAAGAGTACTACCTGTTTTCATTTTTCCATGGCAGGAAATGAAGCTACCTCCGAGCGCGTTGCCTCTATCAAAGGCACCATCTTTGGGCTTTCATGCATCACGGACATGGTCAAACAACATCGCCTCGTAGATGATGATTTATTTACAAAGTCCCACTTTCAGACCGCTTTGGATGAACTCAAACGAGTTGCTACAGCGTCCGGCCATGCTTCCGAAACTGATGAGCGGTGGGAGGATGGAGGGTACGGAGAGAAACCCTGTGAAGGATTCTATAGAAGCCACGATGTACCGGTCATCTTCATTTGTGGACAGAAGGCTGCTGAGCTACTGAAGACCGAAGCTAGAGGTATAGTTGTGTGGAAGCAGGGCAGCCGAGCCAGCAAGGAAGCTAACGGAAGACAGGAAGCTCCGAAGGTGGTAATCGAGCAATATTGGGAGGAGAGGGAGACTCAGCTGGCTCCCAAGTCGTTTTTCTAAATAAGCGTATAGAAGAGTTGGCTACCGAGAAGTGGAATTTGGAGCAGCAAATTGAGTGGTTGACAGAGAAGAACCGGAGGCTTCGCAGCATGTTGGATCCTGAGGATTGGTAAAGAGCATAGGTAGAGTAGTATGGGCTGTTAGGTAGCTGCAGCTCTATGAGCCTTTTTTGGGAAGGACTGTTCCTGACGTGACACCTTCTATCCCTGCAGCCTAGTGGCTTCCGCGTTTACAGTAACAGCTGCGTCCCATCGCTTCTTTCGTCCCGCAACTTAATCTTGATCATCTCCCGCCGTGCAGCTCCACAGATCTGGCTCTTGGTCCCTGCATCTTGGATACTCAGAGTACATTACGCCTCACTCGCTTCTTGCATACACATACACGTATGCCTACCGCTCCACAGGCACTTCGCAGTCACTAACGACTCACAGTCCCCTGAGACGAGCCTTAGATGGAGGAGTTCATCGGCTACATCGAGGCATATGACATCGACAACGGCGAGGAAACGAGACCCGAAACCCTGACAGGAGACGGGCAGGAGAGCGCCAAGTTCCCTGCCCTCAACCCCAACGCCTGGGTACTCGCTCCCCAAGGATGGCACCACATCTGCAACAACCGCAGCCTATACGCGACGTTCGATGAGATCGAGCCCAACGCAATGTATTCTCGCTTTGGCAAAACCGGCGACGTGGCTGTCGGCATTGGCACAATCAGGCTACCTGTGAGGCTCAAGGACGGCCAGGCGCTGCGCCTACCGTTCGGCGAAGTGCTCTTCGTCCCAACGCGGAAGGCAAACAGCCTGTCGCTGAAGCGCCTCAACCACTCGGGCACCGCCATCGACCACCGCAGCGGCTTCGGGTACGACGCCAACGACCGCAACATCATGTGGTTTCCCAACTCGGGCGGCCTACCCACGCTCCGCCTCGACGGCGTCCCCGACCGCCTCTACCTCGAGAACGAGTTCACCGACGACGAGCGCTCGGCATCTTACTGCGATGCCTGGGTCAAGCAGCAGCCGGTGCCGCGTGCCGTCAACGGCTTCGCCGAGGCGCTGCAGGTCATCGCGCGCCTCAAAGAAGCCAATCCCCGCACCGACCCGGCCCTCGTACGCCGCCTGCTCGCGAAGAAGGTCGTCAACATCACCGTCGAGGACTTTGTCAAACTGCTCGGTATCCATGTGATGGTCCCGTCGCCTGGGCAAGCGTCGGGAACCTCGCCGCTCTCGCCCACGCTGCAGGCTTCGAGGCCGTACTCGACTCCGTCTGCGCGCCAGCCGCTTGGACCTAGGGGCACGGCACCGCCGAATGCGAGGGCGTCGATGCCGCCGGCGAAGAGGCTGCCTGGGTCGAGGAACGACTTCATCAAGAATCAATGGGGTTCGAGAGCAGCGTTCCAGTCTTCGTATGGTTTGAAGAGTGAGCTTTGAGGTACTATTACTGACAGGTCCTGACATGCTGACGAGTCGCAGTGACTCCGGAAGACATTGAGGAAGGAGACCTAATGTTAGAAAGATTCCGCAGGAATGGGTTGTTCCGCTGACTTCCTGGGTGAATTGCGCATGGGTTGTTGGATCGAACTTCCGTCAGTATGCTACTTTTGGTATTTTGGGTGTTTACGATTACGCTTGAAGCTCGTGGGGTCCTGATTCTTCTCCAGTGTCTTATCTCCATCATGGTTCGTTTAGAGTATGTTTCATTACGTCTGGGCGGGCTGAGGCGAGGGATGATTAACCTCGATATATTACTGATGTGTGTGTACACTTAGATAATTGAGAACATGACAGTAAGAATTGGTGCTCTTGCGGTGGTGGAATGGGGTAGAAGCTCATCAGTGCTGACGTACATTTATCTCGTGGTTTCTGGGACTGGCTGTTCCAGGAACCGGCACATTTCCCGGGCTCGACAATTCGAAATGGCATTGCAGACGGAAAGAGTGTTTCACGCCCTGCACATGCTCTCATACCGGGCCCCTTAGCTGCCTCGGCACGGCGTATGCCGCAGAATGCATTCCACAGCCACGGCGTGCTTCCCGGGGCCTCACACAGACCATTCTGAATGTGTCGCTAGTAACAGACCACTCTTCTGGTTGATTTTTGAACCGCCTTCGCGTGGTCAAAAGCTTCTCGCTCTGGCCCGTTTTTCCCGACCGGGAGGCAAGGAGCTATTCTGTCATAGTCGCGTCATCGCAGGGGGCGGCAAACACAACGTGACTCGTTAGAGTCTGGACCTTTCCAAAACAACACAATGTTCCTTTGTTGTAGTTTCTGGGCAAGCCGGGGTTATGGGGCTCGAATTCAAAAGAGTGGCAATGGATATGCTCGGGTCTTTTTCGATTTGGCTTTTTCACACTGTCCACTCATTCTCGTGAACCGAGGACACATGTTAGCCTCAGATAAGAATACCAATGCCTCTCACTGTCGAAGTCAAGACCCGTGGCGTCGGCCCAACCGCATCTCCCAAAATGACACCACCGCGGACATCTCTGCGAAACACGCCCTCCATAGAATCCATCTCGTCCGAACCCACGCCCGACCCAGTCGACGCCATCTCCCCACCGCCGAAACCAGAGAACCCGCCAATGCGGCCCTCATCATCATCCCAGGAAGAGTCAGAAGCGGACCAAACCCCTCCCGCCGCCGGCAACGATAACGTCGGCGCGGATCCCCCCTCTTCCTCCTTCATCCTGTCCCCCAAAGCCGCCCTGTCCACGTGCAACGACGCCTCGCGCTTTATTACCTTCACCTCCATCACCCCCATGCAAGTGAAAAACGTCGTCGTCCCCAGCACCACCGGCTACGTCGAAC
This sequence comes from Lasiodiplodia gonubiensis, assembly GCA_009829795.1. Classification (NCBI taxonomy): domain Eukaryota; kingdom Fungi; phylum Ascomycota; class Dothideomycetes; order Botryosphaeriales; family Botryosphaeriaceae; genus Lasiodiplodia; species Lasiodiplodia gonubiensis. Next base: position 223,039 of record RHKH01000026.1, on the reverse strand, counting down.
TGACCGCCACCGCCGTCGGCACCGTCAAGCTCCTCATCGGGCCCGGCCGCCGGCTGACGCTGCCCAACGTCCTCTTCGTGCCGCTCAGTCCCGTCAGCGTCATCGCGGGCGAGTCGCTGTGGGGCGAGAAGGCGGGCGTGTGGCCTGGTGGGCGGTTGTTGCGGGGAGGGAAGGGTGGGGAAGGTGGGACTGGTGGCGGGGGCGTTGTGGTGGATAGGGAGGGGAGGAAGAGGGCTTGGTTCAGGGTGGTGGATTGAACATAGGTAGGAGGTTGGAGAGTGTTGCTGTTTTGGAGGCGGTTGTGCTTGTTGTGGAGAGTGGTGGGAAGAGAGAAGAAAAGCGAACGGCGCTGGGGGGAGTATGTGAGTTTCAGGAGCTCTATCTTTATTGTTTCTTGCTTTCTCTTCATCTTTATTGTTTCTCTCAAAAGAAAAAGAAAACCGGGGAAGGTCAGACAGGTAGGAGGCTATGTTGTGGAGTCACATTTTTGATGCATCCGACTTTTTTCTTTTGTGTACATCTGGCAAAAAAAAAAAGAGACGAAATGAACGGAGAGAAGCTCAATAGTGCAGCCTTACGGAATTGGAAAAGTCGAGTAAGTTAGCATCAGACATAAATAAGAAACACATCCAAATGGCAGTATAGTGCGGCTGAAGGATTTGATTTTTTTCACCTACGGCATACGCCACTTGCCGTCATTCATGTTGAAGACGCCTGTAAGATGTTGAGGCTATATACATAAATTCGCGAAGTTGATTCGGGATATCTCATAACAGTCGTTGAAACCTTTTGGAAGCGTCCGTTGAAAATGCAGCCATGCCACTCCAGTAAAACAAGGAAGAAAAGAGGTTGAATAAAGGTGGCTGTCAATCAGAAGGAAATGCTTTTGTACAGAGCGCGCATTGGATCTATTTCGACAGATCATCACCCCAGACCTGCTTGGCGATTTCGACCTCAAGGCGGATCTTAGCCCACTGCTCCTCCTCGGAGAGCTTGTTGCCCTCGGCAGTGGAGGAGAAGCCACACTGATGGCTCAGGCACAGCTGGTCGAGACCACGGGGGCAGACGGCGGCGGCCTCGTTCAGGCGCTTGATGATCTCGTCCTTGTCATCGAGGGTGTTTTTCTTGGAGGACATGAGGCCAAGGACGACGACCTTGTGCTCGGGAAGGAAGCGCAGGGGAGCGAAGTCGCCAGAGCGGGCATCGTCGTACTCGAGGAAGTAGGCGTCGACGTTGAGGTCCTTGAAGAGAACCTCGGCGACGGGCTCGTAACCACCGGAAGCGAACCACTGCGACTGGTAGTTGCCCCTGCAGAGGTGGATGCCGATCTTCATGTCGTCGGGCTTCTTGGAGATGGCGGCGTTGATGAGCTCGGCGTACTTCTTGGGGAGAGTCTTCAGGTCCTCGTTCCTAGACTCGGCCTCCTGGCGCATCTTGGGGTCGCAGAGGTAGGCGAGGTTGGTGTCGTCGAGCTGGACAAAGCGGCAGCCGGCCTTGTAGAGCAGGTCAAGCTCCTCCTGGTAGACTCTGGCCAAGTCCTCGAAGAAGACATCCAGATCGGGGTAGGAGTTGATGTCGATGCCGGCACGGCCGCCACGGAAGTGGACCATGGTAGGCGAGGGGATGGCGACCTTGGTGGTGGCACCGACGGGCTTGTTCTTGGCGATGGCATTCTCGAGGAAGTTGAAGTCGTCGACCTGGATAGGCTTTGCGTGCTCGAGCTTGCCGCTGACGCTCAGGACGGGCGGGGCACCGTACTTGATCTGGCGGGTGACGGTGACGCCGTTCAGCTGCTCGAGGAAGTCCAGGTGGAAGTATGCGCGGCGGAACTCGCCATCAGTGATGGAGAGCAGGCCGTTCTCAACCTGCTTGGTAACGACGCCCTCGATCCACTCGTCCTCGATCTTGCGGAGCTGCTCGCGGGAAATCTTACCCTCGGCAGCTTCCTGGCGAGCATCGAGGACCTTCTTGGGCCTCAGCCACGAACCAACGTGGTCAGCTCTGTAAACACCGGTAGGAAGACCCATTTTGCAAGAAAAGACGAGCGTGAATTGGAGAAGAAAAAGTGTAAAAATTCGGGCTTGTTAAAGCTTCTTCGTGGTGAGGGCCCCACCGGCAGTTGTCCGTGGCCAAGTACCGAGGGGCTCATGAGCCGGAATAGGCAGCCATTGCACGTGCCGCCGGCGCGAATCTCTCAGCGCGCATTGGACGAAAGGAAGCTCAAGCTCGCCTGTTTTACTTTGCTCGTGTCGAGTGCCCAGAGATAGGTGCCCCGCGCCGAGGAAGTTGGCATGACGGCAGCTGTCATTAGCCAGCCGAAGTGCCGAAGGTCGATGACGCGACCGCGGACCCTTTGCTTCCTTCCTCGGCCGGCTCAACCTCGCCTTCCACAAACGTCAATTTGCGGCGAATTTGGCACGGTTCACTGTGAAACCCATCCTATCGACCGCCGGCTGCCATCCGGCCGCTGAAACCCGGCAACCCTTGACGAGCCTGACTCTCCACCGTCAGCATCCTCCTTTGGCGCGGCCGGGTTGGGGGCTGAACGAGCGAAGAGGAGGTCGAAGTGTCGTGGTAAAAGGTGGGGCGATCTGTGGTCGACCGCGCTCACGGGTCACCCAAACACGAGATCGATGCTCACTAGCGGCGTTCTTGATCACTCGACACAACATCAACACCACATCACATTACAACGACAAACGCCCGCTAAATTAACAATGTCATCGCCCGCAACCCCTCGCACTCTCAGTCCCAATTTCCGCCGAGCAGAGCAGCAGCCTCTGGCTCGGAGCAGACGTAGATCACGTCATGCGATCCCGTGTAGCCATTGAACGTTGTTGTGCTACACCTTGTATATGCTAAAAACTGTCAGCTGCTGCCACGCATTCAACACGAGACGACTGCTTACCTCCCATGTTGCGATAGTACAGCCAATCGCCAACCTCGACCTCACCCGGCAAGCTGCATGACGGATTGACACAGTCAAAGCTGTCGCATGTGTTGCCCCAGATGCTGTACTCGCTCCTCTCCGCCGACTCGAGCTCCGGATCGTCGACGATTGTGCGTCCCGCACGCCTGAAGACCCTTGGCTCCGGCGGAACTTCGCAGATGGATGTGAAGTAGTTGCCATAGACGCCGTCGTTGATGTACAGCATCGTTGTGTTCAGGTTATTCGAATCTTCCGCCAGTCGCTCCGATCGCCTCCGCGACATGACGCTTGCCGCCGCGGTGAACGCGCTGTTGACCATGTAACGGCCGGGCTCGGCAATGATCCGCACTCCAGAGGGGAAGTATGCGTCCAATGCCTGATTGACCTGGTCAGCCGTCTCCGCGAAGAGAGGCCCGCTGCTGAATCCGCCTCCGATGTCCAGGGTATGCATCAGGAACCCCATGCTTGTCGCCTTGTCGAACACCGTCCGAGCGTCGCGAACAGCTCTCATGAACGCACTAGGATCCTTTCCACCACTGCCAACGTGAAACGACACGCCGACCACCTCAAGCTCCAAGTCTTTCGCAAGTCTGAGAAGCTTCTCCGCCGCTTCCATCCGTGCTCCGAACTTGACGCTGAGCTGCGAGAGAGCGGAAGGGTCGCACGCCACAATTCGAAGGTAGAGCTGTGCTTCGGGGAATACGCGCTTGATCTTGTAGAGCTCGTCGGCATTGTCGAACGTCATCTGCTGGACCCCCATGTCACGTGCGAATTTGATGCCTGACATGACCTTGCAGGTGTGGGCGAAGATGATGCGAGACGGGTCGATGCCCATGTTCAGAATCGTCTGAATCTCCCCAATCGAGGCACAGTCAAACCCCGTGCCCAGGGCTGCCAACAATCGCAGCACGTACGGATCCGGGTTCGATTTCGTCGCTGGAAAGGGTACCGAGTCAGCCTTCATTCTCGCGCCTTTTCATAGGAGCAAACTAACCGAAGAAGGGCGTCACGCGGCCCAGGCGACGCTTCCATTCGGCATGGAGCCGATACACCTCTCCCAAATCTGCGACGAAGAAAGCATCATCTTCTCCCGGTTCGCAGCTGGCGCAGTCGATGCTCTGAATGCGCTCATGCATCATCTTCTGCACGAGGTACTCTGGCGTCACTTTCCGCGGCTTTTCAAACGGAAACTCCTTGCAGTCGAGTGGGATGTTGAGGTCAGGAGACCTGGGTGGTGTAAGTGCAATCGGTGCCATATCTCAAGTCCGGTAGAGGGTTCGGCGGGGAGACTGATGAAAGAGGCCGATCTGGAGAAGCAAGTTGCAGGACGAGATTCTTCCTTAAGAATGCTTGGAGACAGATGTGGAGGAGACTTGGTCAGTTTGAACTGGAAGCCCGCACCGGCATCCATCCTTTTCTACTTTGCACGAGTCGTCTCGTCTCGCGCTTGACGCCTTGAACTCCGCATTGCCACAACCCGTTTTTGGACAGCGCCATTATTTCCACACATACGCGGCGGTGAAGCTCAGAGACATTTTCGATCTGCGCCTCAGCTGCGTGTGGAGAAATGCCGCCGATGAACCCCTGCACAAACCGTTTACTCTAGCGTGGAAGTTACCGGCACCGCATCGCCTGCGGGGTTCTGGAAGAGCCCTAGCTTCTGTATCAGGAGCCCGGCCTGTCCCGCGCACATGGAGGTCGAGACCGAGGAGTAGGCTGAATACGTCTTTGTCAAGATTGGCCTAGCGCCGTGCGCGTCTACAGAGACATTGCTCCAGCCTCTCTCCTGACTCTAGCCACACCCCATGCGCTATTCTACTAACCACGTAAAGCGACTGGACAACAAGGCTAGCTACCCGATTCTTGGCGTGCCGGCGACCCCGTGGATGTGGAAGTTGGCGAGGTGTCCGGGCCTCAACCGGATGCATGGCCTGCGCGGATTATCCTGCGGGGATTATCCTGCGGGATTTTGTCCGACGAAACTCACACAGCCTCGAACAACATGGGTACACAGAATGGCGCGATTATTCATAGCAAGTCGCGCCTGTGTTAGGGAGTAAATTTTGCGCGGGGATGCCATTTCCGGTCTGCCAGGCCAAGCTTTGCGGCTGCTGCGGATCAGCCGCAGAACTTAGCGCAACTGCCGGCTACTCTCCAGAAAAGGGGGAAAGAGGGTCCGATATCGCCCAATACCAACCGTTGTGCACGTGGTAGTCAGACATCATCGCGTATTCTCTCGAAACTGGTAATGCTGATTGGTCTTTGTTGAAGTATGATGGCCCGAGAGTCCGTGGATGCTTTCTTCTCTTCTTTTTTGTTTTTCCTTTTCAATACCCCTGAATGTCGACTTATACCG
>RHKH01000026.1:98777-217594 GCA_009829795.1 Lasiodiplodia gonubiensis | reverse complement strand
TTTTCGTTTTTTTTTTTTTTTTTGGCCGAGTCCTTCGGGGTACGTACCGACCTTTGCATTAGCGGACCATATGCTTTTTTAGTCTCAAACAGGCTCTCTCACCGCGTGTGTGAGAATATCCCTCAGTAAGATCTATCATGGTTCGAAACTATGACGATGTCTAGTACGTTGATCGACAACGCGAATGCGATTTGCCTCCGGATGATCCGCAGATGAACCAGATCACTAAAGCCTGTGCCGACGTACTCCTGATCTGTGCGTTGCGGAGTTATCCAGCTGCTCCAGGTCAATGCACAGTCGCCAAGGTATCCCGCCGCCCACTACTCTTGTTCCTGAACGGAGGATCGCGGATGCAGCCGCGTTGCAGAGACCCGTTCGTGCACGAGCTTTGATGGGTATGAAGGGTTGACGAATCAGAGAGTGCGCTAGTGCTCAGCTGGGAAACTCAGGATTGTCCTTTTACTTCAGCCCTGCGCATTGCTCCCATCGCTTGAAGGGCAAGTACCGCAGGGATTCGAGCTACAGCCCCACGTTCGTTCAGCCCAACGCCATGCCGCACCACTGCCGTGAGGCTCTAGGCCTATGTATAGACTCGGCGTCGGGCTAGACTTCTTGGTTTCTCTTCAGCTATCCACCATGTGAGTGGCTTGTCTACTCGAGAAACAACTGCCGAGTCAGTCGGTGCACCCTGAGCCAGGAGCAGTAAGCGTGCTGTTGTGCACTCCTTATTGCTTTGCAGTTGTTCCATGGACACCAGTATCTCGACATTCCCTTTGAGTCCCTAGAGCTCTGTACTTTCGTTAATCCCAACTTTCCACACTCTTTTGCAAAAGTCACTCCTTTAGATGATATCGAGGTAGTCAAGAATGGCAAATCACAACAATCATGCCATAGATTCCACACCCGAAGTGGACGATCTTCTAGAAAAGCATGGCCTAGAGATCGACGGTGATCAGCACTTGCGCTGGTCTGCAGACAGCCATCAGCATCCCCGCAATTGGCACTGGAAAAGGAAAGGGTACGATGCGGGATTAATCATAATGTTGGAGCTGCTCATGTTAGTAAAAAGCTCACCCTTCAAACTCTTCACGCCTCGCTTAGTTCCATGTGCGTGAATTCTTCGCTGACTATTGACAGGACTCTCATGAGCACCGTAGGCGTAAGTTGAAAATCCCGCAGCGAAACCCACACCGCATGCGCGGCATTATCCCCCACGAACTAGACAGCTTACGCGCATTCTCATCGCCCAGTCCGCTGTGGCAGATCAAGCACGCTCCGAATACGGATATGGAAAAACTCTTGGTTACTTCGCCTTCACCTCCGCGTGCGTTGTCCACCCCCGTTCGTATCGGTGTGACCATCAAGTCTGACAATTCGCGCATGCAGCTTCCTGCTTGGCGAGGGCGTGGGCGGTATTTTTCTACCACCTGTTTCCGAGTCCTTCGGTCGCAAGTTCGTTTACATCGCTGCACCATTGATCTGTTCTGTCTTTTGCGTCATCGCCGCAGCTGTGCCGCCACAGTTGAATGGAGCGGTGGCACTCCTCACCTTCGCGCGTTTCGCAGCGGGGATGGTGAGCTCTGTGCCGGCTACGGTGGCGCCAGGCAGCTTAGAGGATATGTTCGATGCGGAGCAGCGTATCTGGACGGTTTCAGCCTGGACCACGGCTTCGAATGTGGGAGTACTGCTTGGGCCTATCTATGGCAGCTACGTCACTGCATATATGGGTTGGTAAGTGGGAATCTTCCTTCTGGTTCCGTATTATGGCAGGAAGGGAATGCGAAGTGTATGCTTCACTGCTTCAAGAAACTGTTCAGCTTCTGGGAAGAATGCTTTCCGCTGCCGAGCTGTACTTCTGGCCTTTGGCTATTTTCGGCCCCTTACTGCTGATCATATGGTTTCTGATAAAGAATGCTGCTGACTATCGAGCAGGCGCTGGGTTTTTTGGATCTCAGCAATCATCATGGTCGTCTGCTTCTTCCTTACCTTATTCCTCCGCGAATCTCGCTCCACTCGGCTCCTCCAACAAAAGCTCGACGAAATAATCGCTCTTACCGATGGCTCCGCAGACACCGCTTCCCTGCGCATCCACAACCCAGACGCCGTCCTATCTCTCAACGCCTTCCTAACCGACACGCTCTTCCGGCCGCTCCGTCTGCTCTTCACTGAACCCATCGTCATCCTCTGCTCGGCGCTCAACGCCATCTCCTTCGCTATGATCTACGGCCTCACCGAAGGGCTGACTATCGTTTACTCGTCGCCGAGCTACGGGCTGCCGGACCCGCACACGACGTCGTCACTCGCCTTCGTGCCACTGATCATTGGCCTCTTCTTCTCGCTGCCCTTCCGCGCGCGCGACGCGCGGCGCTTCCGCGAACTCAACGCCGAGGGCGTGCCGCCGGAGCGCAAGTTGACGTCCTTCGCAATCGCGGTGCCGGCGCTGGCGCTCGGATTCTGGGTGTTTGCCTGGACCATCCCGCCGCTGGTGCCGCAGGCGCCGCTGCTGGTGTCGATGGCCGCGCTCGTGCCCGTTGGCTTCGCCATCAACGACCTCGACTCCGTGCTGTAAGGATCATCCTCCCCCTTCTCCACCAATCACTTCTTTTCCCTCTCTTCTCCCTTTCTTCCTCACTCTTGGCTCTCATGCCTTTTCTTCAACCATCACGGACTGACAATCAATTACTGTAGATGTGGCTACATGGCCGACGTGTACAGCATGTACGCGGCGTCGGCCTTCTCGGCGCTGTCGCTGCTGCGCGCCCTTTGCGCCGCGGCCTTCCCGCTCTTCGCCGAGCCCATGTTCGAGCACATGGGGGCCAACGCCGCCGCCAGCGTGCTCGCTGCCATCGCGACCGTCTTCTGCATCAGTCCCTGGGTGCTGCTGAAGTACGGTCCCCAGCTGAGGGACCGCAGCAGGTTCGCCGAATACTCGGCCGCGATGAGCGCGAAGACGGTTGCGGGGGGCAGTGCGGGGAGCAGTACGGAGACGCTGAGGGTTGTTGTTGGTACTGGTGGTAGTGAAGTGAAGCGGGGTAGTAACGATGTTTGATAAGGGCGTTCTGGAATTTGTTGAAAAAGATTAGGCTTTGATCAGGTCGGCTAGTTTCTCGTCGCTTAGGCATTTAGGTTGATGCCGCCACTTTCACCCTAATGATGTGAGCGTGCACTTCGTAAGTTGGTAACGCTTCTACTGCCGCTTGGCGGTGGTAATACTAAAAGGCGTTGGTGTGGTGGCACAGAGGCAACGACTGATCTAAGTCAAGGGCGAAACCGCGAGGCGAAAATGTCAACAAGGAATAGGTACCACAACAGGGCTCAGCCAATATAGCAGGGCGAAGCGACCAATCAGAATGGAGCCATGACCATTTGCGTTACCCTTCTATTTTCACGCTGGCCCCGCAATGTGACGGACGGACTCGAGCGTGTGGAGAGGCGATTACGAGAGATGACACAGCACATTCCTCTTGAGTGTCTAGTCAGACAATGGCGTTGGGCAAGATCAACACGATCTGCTCGTTATATAATGCAAAGGCGAGAAACAAGCGACTCAGCCTTGAGCTTGCACGAGCAAGATCTTCAACAGCCAAGCAAAAGTCCCAGTTTTCACTGAGCCCACGGGGCGGCAGCCGGCACCTGCATCCCCAGAAAACGGGAGCTTAATTACTGGAGAGTGCCGTGTCGTCTGGAGACTTGTTTCGTGGTGTTTGCGTGGAGAGCGGCTCGCCGTCGAGGCGGCCGAGAGGACAGGGCACGGCGCTGCGGCTCCTTCACCGCCCCCCGGACTGCAGCTCCGCAGTCGGCGCGAAAAAAATCGGGGCGCACTCGTACCACCCACCGGAGCCGCACGTGAACCGCCCTGGATATGCGCTTCTCCGGGAATCCAATTCCACGCCAGAGCCTCACGGGCTCGCCTGGCGCGTACCATTGCCCAGCCCGGCGGTGCGCGACTGGCCGTGCGACAGCGACGTTTGCGAAAATCTAGAAGAAACTAGGGCGCCGAGTACCGGTTACAACGCGGCTGACAGACCCTGGCTGCTGGCTTGCACGGCAAATGCGATCTTAGATCAACCGCGCGCCAGGGCGTGCAGAACAAAAAAAAAAGTAAACCCTGGGCGGCGGTATCGTCACCACCCACGATCCACGTTGCTCCTCCGGACGCCCGCAACGGACTCCCGCCCGCTCGCCCGCCAAAGATCAACTCTCCCACTCTCGCCAAGCTGAGCCGCAGCGAACGCATTTTCCTCCGCGGCTCCGGAGCTATCCGACTAGCGCCTACTAATTTTACCACGCGCGACACGCTGTAAAGCGCACGAGAACTTGCGCCCTCGAGTTCCCCAGACTCGCCCGCCCCGTGCGTTTTCCCTCCGACCGCACCCCCGAACACTCATACCTGTCAATTGTCGCGCCCCTCACCTCCCGCGACTCCAACCATGGCCTCCGTCAAGGAATCCGTCACCGAGGCTCTCCTCGGCTCCGTCGAGGAGCCCAAGCTCAGTGAGCAGGCCAAACAAACCTTCTTCCGCCATGCCATCAAGGATGACGCCTCGGGCGAGTCCTACCTGGGCCGCGACCAGTTCATCGATGCCGTCGCCCCGCCGAGCGAAGACTACGTACGCTCCCTTCACCTGCACCCTCTCCCCCTGCACCATGTTGATGCACAGAACAGCACAAGATCAAGCGCGATCAGTATGGCATCCTCTTCGAGGTCGCGGATCGCAGAAAGACCGGCCGCGTGACTCTCCACGACTGGACCAACTTCGATAACCTCGTGTCGAAGCCCGATGCCGAGTACGAGATCGCGTTCCGTCTCTTTGACGCCGAGGGCACCGGTCTGGTGAGCTTCGACAACTTTCTAGACATCTACAATAAGCACAAGGGCGATGATGCTCTGCCTTTCGACTGGAGCTCGGAATGGGCGTCATTATACATTGGTCGCAAGAACAAACGCCACACGATGACGTACCCGCAGTTCTCCCAGATGCTGCGCGGACTGCAGGGCGAGAAGGTTAGGCAGGCGTTCTTGCACTTCGACAAGAACGGCGATGGCTACATCGAGCCCGAGGAGTTCCAGCGCATCATTCAGAACACCGCTGCCCACAAGCTCTCCGACCACCTGTTGGACAACCTGCACACTCTCTGCAACATCTCCGCCGGCAGCAAAATCTCCTACGCCAATGTGCGCGCCTTCCAGAACATGATCCGCGAAATGGATCTTGTCGAGCTCATCATCCGCAATGCCACCAACAAGAGCAGCGATGGCAAGATCACACGCTCAGACTTCTTGAATGAGGCTGCGCGCATCACCCGCTTCTCCCTTTTCACCCCCATGGAGGCTGACATTCTCTTCCACTTCGCTGGTCTCGACGAGCCCTCTGGCAGGCTCGGTCTCACCGACTTCGCCAAAGTCCTCGATCCTTCGTGGCACACGTACATTGAGCGCGGTACGGACCTGGTGTCTGATGTTGGCACGAAGACCTTTGCGAAGACGAAGACGCTCATGCACGACATCTTGGAATCGATACACCACTTTGCGCTCGGAAGTTTGGCTGGTGCCTTCGGTGCCTTCATGGTCTACCCCATTGACTTGGTCAAGACGCGCATGCAGAACCAGAGAAGTCAGCGTGTTGGAGAGCGTCTGTACAACAACTCCATCGACTGCTTCAGGAAGATCATCAAGAACGAGGGTTTCCGCGGTCTGTACGCCGGTGTGCTGCCTCAGCTCGTCGGAGTTGCGCCGGAGAAGGCTATCAAGCTCACGGTGAACGACTTGGTCAGAGGAAAGTTTACGGATAAGAAGACCGGTCAGATCTGGTGGGGCTGGGAGGTTCTCGCCGGTGGTTCGGCCGGTGCCTGTCAAGTGGTACGTTCAACCAATTATGCCCAAAACCTTGGATTACCCAACTAATGATCTTGATAGATTTTCACAAACCCTCTGGAGATTGTCAAGATTCGCCTGCAGGTTCAGGGTGAGATCGCGAAGAACGTCGAGGGCGCGCCGAAGAGGTCAGCGATGTGGATTGTCCGCAACCTGGGTCTCGTCGGTCTATACAAGGGTGCCAGTGCATGCTTGCTCCGTGACGGTAAGTCCATCCTGGTCTGTTAACAGTTATGGCGCAATTTCAATCTAAACAGTTGGTGCAGTCCCCTTCTCGGCCATATACTTCCCGGCCTACAACCACCTCAAGAGAGACGTCTTCGGCGAGTCGGCGCAGAAGAAGCTCGGCGTGCTCCAGCTCCTGACGGCGGGTGCCATCGCCGGTATGCCGGCTGCTTATCTCACAACTCCGGCCGACGTCATCAAGACTCGTCTGCAGGTCGAGGCACGCAAGGGCGAGGCGACGTACACGTCGTTGCGTCACGCGGCCAAGCTCATCTGGCAACAAGAAGGCTTCCGCGCCTTCTTCAAGGGCGGACCGGCGCGTATCATGCGTTCGAGTCCTCAGTTCGGCTTCACGCTCGCGGGCTACGAAGTGCTGCAAAACATGCTGCCCATGCCGGGCTCGGAGGCTGGTGAGGGAGTGGGAGGCCACGTGGAACCGGCAGTGGGCCTGCAGGCGGCAACGGCGCCGCTGCCGTACCTGCGGAGTCGCAACGCGCTGAAGATCATCTTGGATCTGGACGAGAACTTCGGACGGCCCAAGTTGCCGGCTGGCGCCAAATGGGAAGGGTTCCCTGGCATCGGCGGCAAGATCGTCGGTTCGTCATCGTAAAGGAGGGACGGGAAAAGAGTGGAGCATTGCTGTGGGGAGTCTGGTGTGAAGGGTAATGCATAGCGCCGCCAGAGTGTCTGTTGTGTTAGTCACGTTGCGGCGTTTTACTGGCGTCATCGTCTCGGCCTTGATGGCACTGGTCCCCCGTCGACGATTTCCTTTTTTCATGCGTCGGATAGAGTTCTGGCAAAGGTAGAGCTCGCGCACCCCGCTAGAGGTAGAAATGAATCTGTACGATACTTGCGGCTTTTTTCGGGGCAGCACATGCCGGCGGCTGGCTGCAGACGATAAGCTCCGGCGAGCTCGAGGCTTGCGTGTGTTTGGCGGAAAGTCGTGACGGGGGGGCTGCGGGCGGGAGGGGAATGGATTGTTCTCGACGCGCGATCGACAGTGGGCGGGCGCTGGAGGCTCAGCCGCGCTGCTGCCGATCCGGGCGGTTTCGAACGTGGGCACGTGAAAGGAAGCCGGGAAGGCTGGCAGGCCGGGGGCCCCGGGCTGGCCGCCGCGAGGTACCGCGACAGGCGGCCAAGCCATGGAGCGCTGGGGAGCGCCATCGCGCGCCGGCGAGTTGGCGGGCGAGAGCCTCCTCCCGCGGCGACGGAGGCTGCTCCAGCCGGCAGCAGAGGCGAACGCGCGCGCCCCCTCCATCCCGCGGATTGACGGGGCGCGCCCAATCAGCCGGCGCTGCGCCAATAGCCTATTCCCAATAACCCGAGGCGGCGAGGCTCACGTCGACGAGCAGCGCGTGAGTCGAAGCAGCCCCATGCGGTGAGAGCACAGCCTCCGCTCCAGTCAGGGAAGCGCGGCTCTGGCAGCGCTGCAGAGTCGCCCTCCACCGCGCTTGACCGACACGACAAACACCACGACGCGGCCTGACTCGAGCCGTGCATACCGGCGCTCCCGCCCGCTGCGCTGATTTGAGCTTCGAAGCCAGAGGGGGCGTGCGCCGCAGCTCACTCAGCCTCGCGATACTCCGTTCCACATTCCCAGCGGCCTGCACTGCATTGCACCGCAGGCAGCGCACCACTTCGCCCGTTTTCCCCAGCCCCGAGGCCTGGCGCTGGCGGCCCACCTTGGTCCAACGCACCGCAGCCGCGCCCGCCCTGGCCAGCTCGCAACCACAACGCTTGTCAAGCACGCTGCCAGAAGCCTCCGCGCTCTTCCACCACCGCAATCGCAGTCCTCCGCTCCAAGCCAGCGCTGACTCCACGCCCGCGCCTCGGCCCTCCGCAAACTCAGCCCGCTCACGCCCACCTGCACCCTCGCGATCGACGTTTAAGCTTCTCGCCCACCTTGAGCCTCACGGCCTGCCCGCCTCGTCGCACGCGGTACGTCGACGCTGCTTTCTCTCCTGCTCCCCAAACCCTCTCAGCTCTGCTCTTCTGCTTTCTTCTGCTCGCAATTCTCCGATGCGCCCCGCCCTCTCCAGCCCAGGCACTGTGCCCGCGGGCGGCCCGCGCGGAGCTATTGCCCGACTTGCGGCTCTCCGCACAACTAGCTCTGTGCTGTCGTCGCTTTGATTACTCTCGTATACGTCTGAGTATGCGCTGCCGGCTTTCGTCTTCTTCAGTTCGATGATTTAATTTCTGTCTGTCTGCTGCTCGCCTCAGTTGCTGCCGCGAGGCTGCCCGTCCAGGCAGCCATAATTCCAACGCCGCACTTGCTGGCCGGTCCCACCAGAGCTTGTCGCTAACGCAACTTTTCTTCCGTCTAGAAGCCATTGGCTGCAATCCCACCCACTCCAGACACAAAACTATTCAAAGCACCCAGCCTGCTCTTTTCCGGCCTCTAACTTTATTGAGCTCAAGCCAATTCTCGCCGAGCCCCGTGCCGACTCAGTCTAGCTTCTTGTTCTGACCCTGAGCACTACTGCGGGAGGCTCAAGAGCCTCTCTAATGCCGAATGTCCCACTACGATTCTGACGACGCTTATCCCAAGTCGCCTGGCTTGCAGCCAATAAAGATCAAATCGACTCCCTCGCCCTCTCCGCCGCCATTCCCTCCACAGCACAGTGCACCTGTGATCACTCAAACTGTCAGTCCCACCACCTCTTCCTCCCGCAGAAGGAAACGAAATAACCGGACCCGGCCGAGTCAGGGCGACACTGTCCTCCTGAGCTTCCTGGAGCCCAATCGGCCGGATATCGCCAGAGCCGCTGGGGAGAGGGCCCTCAACTCAGACTCAGACCCAGAGCCGAGCGACTCTGAGGACGACATACCAGGCTCCCCTATGCAAACTAATAACGAGACGACAGCGACAGTCCGTCTTGCTGAGGCCGCCCTCAAGAAGTTCAACGGCGATGGGCACTCTGTCGCTTCCAAGCCCACATTGGCACCTCCCCTAGCAACCGTGACGGAGATCACCACAGACCACGACACCGACATGGATCGACATTCGCCCAAATCTAGAGTCGAGGAACAGCCGCCAAGGAAAGGGAGTGATCAAGTCGCTTTAATCACGGGCCTGCCCACTCCTGAGAACTTCCCCAAGGGTGGCACTGATGGGCCGACCCCAAGCACGAAAGTGGACCATTCACCAGCAACATCGCCGAACTTGCGCGACTTGGCCATCCCAGACTCCCAGGCTTCCCCTGACGAGAGGCTGCCAGCCCTGCAGAATCCCACCTCCCCGAATCGGGACAGTACGGCTGGCTCCCCTAACCAGAGTCTACCTTCCTTCCGTCATCTGAGCGAAATAGCGGAACAGGCGTCTCAGGAGAATGAGCACCGGGCAAGCATTGATCATAGAGCAAGTTTCTCGCACCGCCCGTCGATCTCATCGACTGGTGCGCCAGCTCTTTCTCCAACGCTTGTCAGCCGATTTCCCCCCAACGGGAGCTCACGCCGATCTCCCCCGACTCAGTTCCCGCCACTAAATCCTTTGTCGCCCGTGAACAGCCACACCGGCGCTGACATTAAGCATTCGCCGCCGTCTAATTATATGTATGCCAGCAGCCGCAGGCAGTCTTCTCTCTCAGATGCCAGCACCACGGCATTTCCACCACCTTTGACTCTCAGCACCACCTCGACAAATGAAAGTTATGGATCACGTGGCTCTGATGCCTACGCCCACAGCCCCCCGATGAGGCCTCGGAGCGACTCTCACAGGATGAGCATCGATGGCATTACGCATCCCAACCCGGCTTCAATTCAGCACGTACCTCCGCACGGTAGTACAGGATTCAAGTGCGACTATCCAGGTTGCAATGCGCCGCCTTTCCAGACGCAATACTTGCTAAAGTCGGTTTTTCTATATGAACTCAACGAATTCTTTACTGACATGCACATAGCTCACATGCCAACGTGCATTCGCAAGCGCGGCCGCATTATTGTCCAGTGCCGGGTTGTTCACGTGGAGAAGGAGGCAAGGGCTTCAAGCGCAAAAACGAAATGATCCGACACGGCCTCGTGCACGATTCACCTGGCTACGTTTGTCCATTTTGCCCCGAGAGAGACCATAAATATCCCAGGCCGGACAACCTGCAACGGCACGTCAGAGTCCATCACGTTGACAAAGATAAGGACGACCCACAACTCAGAGAAGTTCTCGCCCAACGGCCCGAAGGTGGGGGCAGGGGAAGAAGACGACGAATCGGGTCTTGAACCGCAAAATCTTCTGAATATGCTTGCTCGCCCATCCGGATTATATCTGTCATTTTAACATTTTCATCTCTCGATGATGCCAGGCATTCAAAGAGGGTGAACGCTTACTTCTCAGCTTTTTTTTTTATGTGGGCGGGCGTTTGCAGAAGGCGTTTGAACATGGCAAGGTATAAATTCTCGACCCTCGTTTGATACCACTTTCCTTCGAATCTTTTGTCCATGCGAGAGGGACAATTCATGCAGACGTCGTTTTACAATACTCTTCTTTATAAAGCGAAAGAAGCCGCTTTCTCGGTCGCTACTGGCGTACTGCATTTTTGCACTCATTTCACGGCCACTACAGTCACGATTACAGGAGGATACCTTTTTCTTTTATGGCGAATTACCCATGATCTTCTGCACCGGTTGATGGCAGGCGCCAGGGACGGAAAAGATGAGAAAGGAGCATAGGATGGGACAGGACGGGCAATGATTCGACAGCAGGCAGCGCGGATATCCAAGGGATTGATCTCTTCTTTCAGGAGGACCAGGAGGAATTCTTGCTTTCGATTACCTTGCCTTTTTCAGGTGTAGAGGGTTTTGAGGCTGCCTTTTCCCCCCCTTTGACAGGCGTGGCAAAAATTTTGGAGTCTTCTGGAGATGACTTGGCTCCACTCGTCCCCGCGTGTCATAGTGGGCGCTGTCGACTTCGACCACGCTTAGCAGGACAACAGGATAAAAAAATCACGCTTGCGATGTTGCGCGCTTACGTTATTACGGTCATGCACATGCAGGTGGGGAATGCTTCGATAGTTTGTGCGTGCCACGGCATGAGAGAATAAGGCGGACGGAGGTTCAAATGCAGTGTTCCATGAATTACCAGCCCCAAAGCGGCTTCGTGCATGAGGGCAGTTGCCAAGACATTTTCATTTATGGCCTCGTGCCTGAGGCTCTTTAAGCCTCATGATTTGATGGGAGGATCGATTTGAATTAGGGCTGGGTGTGTACATACGAGAGGCTGCGTACGTTGCTTTTTCTCCCTTGTCTCTCGTTCCTTTTTTTTTCTTTTTCTTGGGGTCTGGATCTTGTGTCTTGTGCGACGTCAGTTCCGGCAGGCTGGGTCAGCTCGGCCCAGTTTCGAGACATTTCCTTGGCTGGGACTGACAGGAATTAAGAAAAAAAAGCGAAAGACATGGGGGCGCGATGTAAGCGCGAAAGCGAGGAGGAAGACAAAACGAACGCTGAATCGACGACCATGTGAGGCAAAAGATCGGCGCTCGTGCTGCAGGCCTAATCGTTATCTGGTCGCTTTTCTTTCGTCCCGTCCCTCTGTCGTCCGCTCACCACATTATTCGCTTCTTTTCTGGTTCGTTGGGGGAGTCTGAAACAGGAAACACGTGTTGCGCGGGCAATGCACGAAGAGATGAAGATGAAGATGACGCTGATGAGCTCTGAACTTAGGACGAGAGCGACGAATGAACACGAAGGCAACTAATCGTCCTTGTCTTCTCTGCCTATGGCTCTCGCGCACTCATCTTTTCTTTGTTCTCTTTTCTCCCGTCCTCGCCGGCACTTGTCATTGCGTGCCGTCTTCTTCTTTTCCCCTCTTCGCGTCGATCACGGGTAAGCAGAGACACAGTAAGCAGCCATCCGCGCCCGTCAGCAGCTTATCTTGTCAGCAACATACTATTCTCGGACCGAAGCTGACTGAGAAAAGCGAGGGATCCAACACGAAGGTCTTTGTGCTTGGCGTTGGGGAAGAGTGCACTAATGGTAGCCTTGAACGGTGCGTTTCAGAGCGTGGTACGAGTAGAGGGATGGGTGAATGCTTGCATTAACGCACGAGAAGTATAGGTTCTGGCCTGTCTCTGCCGTTATCTAGTCTTTTCCCGTTTCGACGCGCGTGCGAATGGCTTTTTTTTTTGGGTTTTTTATTTTTTTATTTTTATCTATCTCGTGCACGTTTCAGATTTTTAGTGTTGGGGGTGTACAGCGACACGGGATTGGAGAAGCGAGCGGCCGGGGAAGGGGATTGCTTCGCGACTCGAGGTCTAGGCCACGCGGGAAAAGGTAGGGTATAGAAGCCTTGAGGAATCGGGATTGTGGGGAACAACGAAAGCATGAGGGAACTTGGCATCGGAAGAGCAGCCGCGCCTTTCGTTCCTGATGATTTTCCTTCGAGGCATCGTTACTCAAACCTCCTAGCTTTGTTGCTATTCCGTCCTTGCTCTTCACAAGACTATTATTACCCCTCGTTGGTAGCACAAGACACTCGTCAAGCCCTCGCCTCTTTCCCCAACGAGTCTCGACCGGACTCGCGCCCGAGGCATGTGCATGCTAGGGTTTTGGGTGCGGCGGAACGCGGAAGGGCAGCAATGGGCAGCAGCAAATCACAATCACATATTAGAAGGATTGTGTCTAGACCTTCTGCATCACACACACATTACGTTCCCCCACCCACACGTCACGCACACGACGAAACTGTGAATTGGATAGCTGCATCCGGTTCTAATTCCGCATTCTCTTCCCGACCAACGTCGCTAGTCACCCTCGTACCCTCCATCGTCACTGCTGTCCTACGGGTTTTCTCTGATTTTAGCAACCGCTGTTGCCCAGACCATATTGGTACTCGAGCTTGGTCCTGCACCGAACCAGAGCTTCTCCTTCCACGACTCGTCATCGCGTCATTTCGCTCCATCTTTTTGACTTGCGAGACGGTGCACATAGTCGTAGCTTCTGAAGCTTTATCGCAAATGCCTTCCCTGTCTATCTAGCCGCCCCTTGGGCCCATGTCCTGGGTCGTGACAGAGCAAGGCTTGCCGTCCACTCTGCTCATTATTCATTTTTAGGCTTTGTGACTGTTTGTTTCCTCCAATAATGTTGATGAACTTTTCGTTCCCTATCTTTTTACCGCCCGCCGGAACCTATATCGGACTCTAGATATCTTACGCCTTTTGCCCTTTTTGCAACGTAAAGGCAAGGCGTGCCGTAGCTGTAAGCACGTTGCCTCAGGAAATTAATTCCCCTTTCTCCCTTACTCTAGCGATTCATTCTCCCTCTACTCGGGGTGGTAGCGGGGGCGTTTTGGCGTTGGGTAGCATGCAGCGAAGGCATTGGTACGCTAGACGACTGACGTTGCAAGGGGTGGACAGCGCAAGCCCATAACGATATGACAGCGGTTCTCGAATGCGACTTTGCACATGGGTGACCCGAGGGAAAGTTAAACATGAGTTCGTAGGCTCTGAAGCTCAAACCGCAACCATACATATGTGAAGTTCTGCTTTGTGGGAAACTAGATCATGTCCCTCTTTTCTTTTTCTTCCTTCCGGCGCCAGCTCCGCTACCTTCAGCTACTCGGCTGCGAACTACCGGCATGTGAGATGACTATGGCGTCGCAGCGACCTTTTCTTTTCTTTTTACTGTCCAGCTTAGGAATGGTAAATGAGACTACTCATGTCCGTTATGTCGCTTTATTTAGTCTGAAGACGATGATGCTAGCCCGATCCGTATTGCTGACATCGATCGAAGACAAAAAAGCCGCTGAAGTACTGCTGTGGACGAAAAGATACCGTATAGTGACAAGGTCGGGAGAAGAGACGTCCAGACAAAAGAGACTCAGCTCCGTCGTAGTTCTGCGGTACTAAGGGAACTGACAGACTGTCACGCTGTCAAGGGGTTAGACCAGCGGGCGCCGGCGCTTCGGTTATCTCCCCTGTTCCTGGCCGACCAGAGAGTCGGCGTGAGGCACTTTTTCCTTGCTTGACGTATGCTATCCATCTGCGGGACCGATGATGGGCACCACGGGACCTAAATGGTCCAGCAACAGCAGCAGCCTCAAAAAGCCTCAAGCAGCCGCCATCTCGTCGATCGCCTGCACAAGATCTAATCTCGAGGGCTCTATCCAGCTTTTGCATGTGATGAGGCGGAAGGAACGGCAGCAGGACCAACCACCATCGACGATGGCCCTACTATCGCAAGCATTCTTTCGGCTGTATGGACCTGAGGCGGCGCGCCTTGCGTGATATCAACAGCCACCTTGGATTCCTGATTGGCGAGACTTGCGGAGACTCGGCGGTACTTCTGGGGACATGTGAGCCTCGCAGCTGTGGGTAGGAGCACTGCGCCCTGGAAATGCATGCGCCTACGTGGAGTAGCACCGGGGAAGCACCTTCAAGCACATATTCTCGAGCCCTCCCTTCGTTCGACATTGCAGCCTTGCTTGCATTATCGATCATGCGTACACATCACTTGACTAGCTGATGAAAGCGGACGGGCATCCGGAGGTTTGCTTGCATCCGCCTGTCCTGATGATAAGAGGGGGGGGCGGGAGCCAAAAGAGCGGCAGGGCGGGTCGCGGTCTTGTGGTCGAGTGATTAGTCACCGTTTGCCCGGCCTGGTCGCCGTGTCTTCATCATGACTCTTGCGTGGCCTGCTTTTAGCGCGGGCCCACCGGTACCGCTGGCCCGCCGTTAAGCTGGCGGGGGCTTGATGTGCGGGGGAGACGGAAATTGGCGCTGGAGGGGTTCACTGGCCCTGCCGAAACCCCGAGCCTCAATTCCTTGTTTTTCCTTCGCTCGCGCCCAAACGCGGCTCTTGTCGTCGGCGAAGACGAGGACGAATGATACGTCGAGGGTTGGCGGCGTCGTCTTCGATCCTCATGCGTCCCTGTTTATCCCCGAACGTAGCCTGCCAGTGACCCACCTCATGTCTTCTCCGTCTTTTTCTCCGCCTAATGGAACTGTATCCCGTTGCTCGCTGCGGCCCTGCGGCTCTCACGATGAATGACGGCCGGACTAGTGCATCTTGGTCGCTCAAGTTATGTCAACAACGACCAGCGTCTTCCAACGGTACTGCGCATCCTTGTTCTCCCAAAGAATCTGGACCAGATTGCATGCAGCAGCCAGCCGTCGAATCGTGCACCGATGTGATACGGAAGTCCAAACTATCACCTGTCATTCCGCCGGATGTCCGCGGAAGGCGAACTTGCGCCGCACCGGGTGTTTCGGCGGCAGAATGGGATCAAATGCTATTGATGCTCTGCTCAATCTCTCCGGTGTCTCCAGACATTTGTGTTGACGAGCGCTCTGCCTTTTTGTGCAGTTCTTCATGCAAACCTTGGCATAGAAGCGTCTCCTCCATAACACCTTCAAACAGTAAATAAAAGAGGATAATTTGGCCTTTGACTGTTGAATTGATGGAATCGCCTATGCGGAGCCGTTCGATCTTGAGATAAACCGTGGGCTGAAATTGGTAGGAGAGCTTTCCTTGTGCAGCAAATGGTCAGCTCACCAAATATTGTAAGCCAACAATAGCAAGCAGATGTTATTGTCCAGGCATCTGTGTAGTTGCTTCGGCCAGTTATTTGCGTCCTGATAAGTGTCTTATGTCATCTTTTGTCGTTGCCCTTACTGTTGTACAGTTCGAGGATGAGGAGTACTCTACATACCAACCTTGGTGCTACTGTTGGATCTGGATTGCCATCCGCAAACCAAAGGTTCTGCGTCAATTTATTTGTAGAAAGCATCCCGTAATCCGTCTGCAGGTGGTTTGCGCCAATAGCGATTTGATAAATCCTGCGCAAACGCCTGCTGTTCCACTGACTTCGCAATTTTCTAGAGAAAAGGGAAAATAATCCAGGGGAGAACCGAGGTCAGACGTCATCCAACATTCAAGGAGGCCAGATACCCCGCATATTTGCCCAGTTCATGCGTTGATGGTCGTTATCTGACAAGCTCGCTGTGACCTGCCGTCTCTCGTCTGCGGCCCTTACCTGAATAGGCAACTTTCTGCATCAGCCTCCCAGCCGACCAAAAACAACACGTACTACTCCCCGCAGCAGCAGTCTCGACAGACGATAGGGGTATCTATAAGATGAACCTAGATTTGAAGACATGAAGAACAACTCACCTCCAGAAAACCAAAAATTGTAAATCAATAATGCCACGATCTCAAGAAGGCTTCATTTGGACGTCTTCCGCTTCCAGAAATGGCCTGGAAACCGATTCCATAGTTCCCAGCACTCCTGATTCTCAGCTCAAGCCCTTCTACGATGTTATCGTCATTGGCGCCGGCTTCGCTGGCCTCATCGCCGCGCGCGACCTCTCCCGATCGCACAACCTCAACGTTCTCCTCATCGAAGGCAGGGACCGCATCGGCGGACGCACGTGGACCGCAAGAGAGCTAGGCGAAGAGTTCGAAATGGGCGGGACCTGGGTGCACTGGTTTGGCTCCTCCTTGCCTCCTCCAGGCAAGACCTTCTAACTCCGGCTTAGGAACCAACCCCACGTCTACGCTGAGCTCTCGCGCTACAACCTGCACCCACGCCTCAAAACCACCGCGGGCAACTTCGCAGCCGAACATACCTTCTACAAAGGCCGGCGACCCAATGACACCAGCAGCAGTGCTTCTGACACTGCCGCCGCCGTGCAGACCGTCGCCCCGGCCACCGTCGCAGCAACCGCCCAGCGCGTCGCCGACGCCTTCTTCAGCCCTCACGGCCAGCCCAGCAGATACTGGATGCCGTACCCGCACGACCCCTTGCGCAGCAGCAGCCCTCCCTCCGCACTCTCCCCTGCGCCGCCGCAGCAGCAGCAGCCATGGCGCACGCTCGACCACCTCACCGTCGCGGACCGCCTGGCGCAGCTCAGCGCCGACGACTTCTCGGCAGAGGACAAGGACGTGTTCGAGACGCTGGTCGCGAGCTTCGGGTCGGCGCCCGGCACCGACATCGGCTTCGTCGAGGCGCTGCGGTGGTACGCGCTGGGCGGGCACAGCATGCAGGGCGTCTTCGAGCTGGCCGGCGTGTACAAGCTGGGCGCCGGCGGCATGACGGGGTTCGCGAGGGAGGTCGTCGGCGAGTTTTGCGGAGATAGGGTGTTTGGCGCGGTGGTGGAGAGGGTCGAGCAGGATGGGGGGGAGGGCGTGAGGGTGGTGGTGGCGGCGCAGGGGGCGAGGGTGTTTAGGGCGAAGCAGGTGGTTTGCACCGTGCCGCTGTAAGTATGAAAGCGAGTCGAGGGAAAGGGATGGAAGCTGACTACTTGGTGTGTCGCAGGAACTGTCTCGGGGATGTGACGTTCTCCCCGCCGCTGAGTCCCCTGAAGCAGGAAGCTATCCGCCACGGCCATGTGAATAAAGGCGCGAAAATTCACATGCGCCTAGGCGAGGTTGAGCCCGGCTGGTTTTCGATGGCTTCGGCCGGTGGTGATTCTCCGTGGTGCTTTGCTTTCTCGGACCACAATGGTACTGGAGCGAACGGGGCAAGTGGCACCTACGCAATCGCCTTCGGTTACAACGACCGCATTCCTGACCCGACGAGACCCGAGAACTCGACTCAGATTCTTCAATCGTTCAAGGAGAACCTTCGGCCGGAAGGTCGGCCTGGAACTGAGGTGACGGCCTACTTGACACATCCATGGCACCTTGACCCATTGGCCAAGGGCGTCTGGTCCTGCTGGGGCAAGCAAGCTATGAGTAAGTTCCTGGCGGAGCTGCAGTTGCCTCATGGTCAAGTTATCTTTGCAAGTGCAGATTGGGCGGATGGGTGGAGGGGATTCATAGACGGTGCCATCGAGAGAGGGTATAGGGCTGTGAGAGACGTGCTGGAAATGCGTAGAGCTGAGAATAAAGGAGTCAAGGTACCTGCGAGGCTGTGAGGGTCATTGGTATGGGAAGCCTCATGTGTGAAAGGATGTAAATGAAAATCAAAATCCATATTCAGATGTGTGCCCCAACTCTCCACAGAAATGATGTGACAAAACTGACGCCGTGCCATCGTGAATGTTTACAGGTTTTCTGGTGTTCTTTTATACATCATGTACTCACCGCTACGGCAATTTTAATTCACCATTTCGGACCTCAATGACCGAAATACCTTTTCTCGACCCATCTCTCCTCATAATCATCGACCAAGCGTCCAACAACTACTCGAATGTCGGGGAAGACGTGGGTGAGCCTTCCTACACCCATCTTGCCGGCCATGTAAGTGACGAAAACGATGTTCTTTTCCGGAACGCCATGGTCCACCAGAACCTTCACAGCCATGAGGGCTGCACCGCCGCTTGACATTTGCGAGTCCATAAGCAGGACGCGCTCATGCCTCTCGATGTCCTTCGGAAGCGCCCTGTAATGCAGTTCTGGTTCTCCGGTTCGATGGTTCGTCTGGATGAGGATCCTTCCGTTCCTTGAATCAGGAAGGACCCTTCTGAACGCCCTCTCCAACGCGCTGCCACCACGCAGGATAGTCACTGCGCTTGTCTCGCCAGTGGGCTTCAGGCCTCGGTAGACCGTGCTCATAGGTGTTGTGACATCGACTACGTCGAAGTGCATACAGACAAGAGACTCTTCGATCAGCAGAGCGCCAATGCGATCAAAGTAGAAGATGAAGTTCTCGCGATCAAGACTTGGATTGATCAAGAGTGTGTGAATCGCCCTGTTTTGCCTCGTCTCTGGAAGAACAATGACGTTGGATGACAGAGGACCTTCCTCTGCGAGCTTACCCAAACGCATGAGCTCGGCTTGGTGCATCCTCGACTTCAACGTGAGGATCTTGTGAATGCGGTCGGTAACCATCGAAATAGCAACCTTGTTCTCAACACCACGTGGGACAATAAGGTCTATACAAGTTAAATGCCGAGCTTTGCTTCGCCGTGTCTGGATGTGCGCTTACCTGCAACTTCTCGCTGAGGTGCAACATATCTGTGAAAGTTGGGCTTCACAAACGAGAACCACTGCTTGATGCAGCCCTCGATGTCACGGCCACGACTCTTGACATCGCGCACAACTAACGGGCATCTGGTTAGAAGGGTCGTAATCGGAAATTCACAGAGGCTTACGTCGTCGGGAAAGACACAGGTCGGGCTCGGCGTCCGCAAAAATCTGTGGAAGTCAATATTCAATATGTCACATGATTGTCACACAGCGACTGACCTTCAAGTCGAGCAAGTCCAACACGCGCTGATCATGCAAGCCGAAAATGCCCTCGAGAATGAGGACGTGTGGCGAGTAAATGGTGGTTGTCTTCTCTTCGCGATTGTGCTTGGAGAAGGAATACACTGGAACCTCTACCTTTTTACTTGGCGGGCGTCAGTTTGCCTCTTGCTGGAGGAGTTTGGGACGGCCGAGATTCGCACTAAACAAGAAGCAAAAGCGCGGGCCTACATGTCTTACCCCTGCTTAACGTCGCGCAACACCTCTACAAGGAGATCAAAATCGATGGCTTCAGGTGCATCGAAGTCATATTCGTTTCTGAAAGCTTTGGCCGACTGCTCTGGGGTCAACGGCTTGTAGAATGAGTCCTGAGGAGTAATCGGGTAAGCAGGCGGGCGAGGTGGAGGGGGTGTAGTCTAAGCCCACCATGGACAGGATCACGACCCATGGCAGGTTCAGGGCGGAGATGATCGCCAGGGAGAGGGTCGTCTTTCCTGAACCGGAACTACCAGCCACGCCGATGAGGCTGGTGTTCGCCCATGGTGGGGAATAATGGGCCCTCTGGACGGTGCTCATTCTGTGTGTTGGGCTTGGGAGTAGGGTGAGGCGGTCTAAAAGTACATGGTGGAGGAGGGAAGATATACGAAATAGGCGAGCTGCGATAGGGTCCTGCACCCTGGCTGCGCAATGACTAAAAATGTTCGCGGTGGATTCGAGGATGTGGTCCAAGCCCGGGGAATAGGGCGGTGCCGAGGCGCACGTGACTGCCCTCGGCAGAGGCTTTTCTCCTTCGCGACTTCCCACATCGCTCTTCTTCTCTCAACAACTCATCCCACCTCCACCACCCCTCTTCGCTTCGCTTCGCTGCTCACTGCCGCTGTCTTTCGCGTCAGGACAGCGCGGAGATGACCGATGGACATGCGATAGAGTGAGGATTTCTTATCTCCAGCACAATGGTATGTACGGCCCCCCGCCCTCACCGGCCTTGTTCGGCTGCTGACGCGCGCAGAGCTCCTCCACCGTGGTCTCGACGGCTACGCCGAGACCGACTCATAGCTTCCACCGTCGCGTCGACGAGATCAAGCCCTCCAAGTCGTACGTACACCTTTCCCGCACTTGCACGACCTACCCTGCCTACCCCGCCCCGCCAATTCCATGATGTGTTAATGTCAAGTTGGGAATCTCTCCGAAAATCAATGTGGAGATCAAATTTACTTGTTTCTGATCCTGCTCTCACTCCACACGCTGCGATGGATTTGGATCAGTCTTCGGCTGCTGACTTGCGCTGTACAGAGACATCAATCATGTCATCATGGACTACCTTGTCAGCGAGGGCTATCCCATGGCGGCGAAGCGATTCGCGCTTGAAGCCAATATTCCACACAGTGCCGAGCCGCAATCGATACAGGAGCGCGTTGATATTAGGAATGCTATTCACGCGGGAAACATTGAGTCGGCTATTCACAAGATCAACGATCTCAACCCTCAGGTTCGTACACCTCTCACTACTCCAACCCATCGTAGCCTTCCCCTTTGCAATGATTATCGAAGTATCATGCACCACACATAATCACCTCCGGGTGTTGATGATAACCAAAACCTTCAGTCTAAGAATGACATGCAACTCATCATATTCACGTCACAATACATGAAGCTTTGCCAAAGACATTGCTAACTGACGTAGATCCTTGACCACGACCCAGCACTGCATTTCGCACTCCTCCGCCTCCAGCTGATCGAGCTGATTCGGAAGTGCATGTCGAGCCCGAACGCCGACATT
Source organism: Lasiodiplodia gonubiensis (assembly GCA_009829795.1). Taxonomy (NCBI): domain Eukaryota; kingdom Fungi; phylum Ascomycota; class Dothideomycetes; order Botryosphaeriales; family Botryosphaeriaceae; genus Lasiodiplodia; species Lasiodiplodia gonubiensis. The sequence continues at coordinate 196,598 of RHKH01000026.1, read as the reverse complement.
ACACCGGCGCTCACGTTTGCCACGTCCGAGCTGGCACCGCGTGCTCCAACGAACCAGGAGTTTCTTGAAGATCTCGAACGCACCATGGCGCTTCTGATATTCCCTCCTGAGAACCTGGCACCGCCGCTCGCGCAGCTGCTCGACCCCTCGCTTCGGCAAACGGTCGCAACAAGGGTCAACGAAGCCATTCTGGCCAGCCAAGGTGCTAACCGCGAGGCTCGCATCAAACAGCTCGTCAGGCTGCGTGCGTGGTCAGAGAACAAGGCCAAGGAGGCGCGGAAGCATATTCCAGCGAATCTGAGCTTGGGGCTGGACTCCGAGAAGACAGCCGATGACGATGATGACGAAATAATGAACAACGGTAATGGAGAAGCAGATGCGATGAGGGACTGAATTGCTCTTGTCCCATGGTCTCTTGCTCAAGGATTCTAGCATGGTGTTGGCCCATGGTAACGGCGTTGATACACTGGCGTTTTTCGGTCCGGTATGGGAATTGTTTCTGGAATGACAACTGGGTTCGGCTGGCATGGGCGTCTAGTAGACTGCCCTGTATCATTTACATGTCCTTGGACCGCTACATCATTCTCAAAGGTCAAGGAATTAATTAAGATACCCATTCATATGCTTTCAAGCTTACGTTTCTACATCTCGATGCAACATGGCTTACGATACTTCTGGGTATCTCACTTTTCAACCGGAATTTACCGTCCCCGTCTCGTGGGTTGCCGACACCGGGCGATACGCCGTTTATGCAAACAGAGTGAAAGCCTTCATGGAGGGGCAACGGTCCCTCAAAAATGAAAAGCAAGCGACAGAGCGTCTTATTCGCTATACGTGGTATCCTTCGCCGTTCTTTCATCAAAGTGTTGCAACGTATTGCGCCGTGATATCTCATGCAGCCATTCTTAACGCCATGAAAACATGATTTCTCTTGCCGACAGTGTACACACACTACAAAAAATATTCGGTCTGTACCTCCTTCCCTTGCTGCTGTTGTTGCTGCTCGGCTCTGTGCACATCGTTCTCGGGCGCGGCGTCGAAGACGTTGAAGAAGCGCTCGCCGGTGTCGCTGACCTCGAGCACGCTGGCCATGTTGCCGCAGCGGTAGCAGTAGTTGGGAGCGCTCCAGACGGTGCTGAGGCGGTCGTCGTACAGGACCTGGTAGCCCTCCTGGCACAGCTGGTGGGCGCGCAGGATGTGCGACATGTTGTTGACCTCGAGGAACTTCTTGACGACTTGGGCGCCGAAGGTGTAGCCGGCGCCGCGGGGGCTGAGGCTGAACTCGTCGCGCTCGCTGTCCGGGTCGCTCCAGACGAGGTCGGCCATGGGGCCCTCGTGGGGGATCTCGCGGAAGCGGTCGATGATCTTGATCTGGTCGATGGAGTGGATGCTGGGCGACAGGCCGCCGTGCACGCAGAAGATCTGGTTGTTGATGACGACCGACAGCGTCAGGAAGTCAAACATGTCGGTGAAGTAGTGCCACACGTTGGCGTTGCCGTACTTGCGCGAGCACTCGGTGTAGAAGCCGTACGACTGCGTCACGCCGCGCGATTCGTGGTTGCCGCGGATCAGGTGCACGCGGTGCGGGTAGCGCAGCTTGAGGCATACGAGGAGCGAGATGGTCTCGACGCTGAAGAGACCGCGGTCGACGTAGTCGCCTGGACAGTCAGCACGGCAGCCAGGCAGCCACGGCGGCGAAGCACGCACCAAGGAAGAGATAGTTCGTGTCCGGGCAAAAACCGCCAATTCTGAATATTTCTATCATGTCAAAGAACTGGCCGTGGATGTCACCGACGACGGTGACGGGAGCGTCAATGTGCACGACATTGCTCTCCTTCATCAGGAGCTCCTTTGCCTTGGCGCATATTGCCTCGATGACCGAGTCGGCGAGAAGTTCTTTTTTGTAGAGGCGAGCAATGCACTCGTCGAGGTCGACGGTGGCTGCGAAGCGGCGGGGTCAGCCCATTGACGGAGCAGGCGGTGGTCGGAGCGCGGCGACAGGCAGAGCTTACCCGGGAGGCCTGGCATGATGGAGGGCGCGGAGGAGGGCGCGCGCGGAACGGGCTCGGGCGGCTAGGAGGCAGGAAGAAGCAGCATTCGCATGGGCGGCGGAAGCATTCTGGCCGGGTATCAGGAGGGCATGGCCGCGCTGGGGCGGCGGGCGCTGGACGTGTCGAGGTGAAAGCAGCAGCTCAAAAGGCTAAGCTCAGGTAAGCTAAGGTTGCAGTTGGCGCACGTGACCGTCTCCAAAGTTTCCCGTTGCGCGGCCTCCATCGCTCAACGGCCACCATCTCCAGCGGCTCTCTTAGCTCGCTCGGCCTCTTTCGAGAAGCTCCCTCGGCCCCCGCCCGCTGCGCTGCTTTCCATGTCTTCCGCCGCACGGCCGCCGCGCAATTGTCGTCAATTCCCGATTGATACCGGCGAACAACCCCTGCTCTGTTGGACTTCCTTCCCTCTTGAGCTCTGCTTGGATTTCCCGTTTTCTCGCCTCCCAGTCTGCTCTTCATCTCCGCATTGATCCTCGCTTCTCCCACCCTCTGCAATTCGCTCTTTTACTCGCCCTCCTGCTCCGTGATGCGGTAGCTCTGGAAAGCATCGTCAATTTCGTCTCTCGCCTCGTGTGCGTTCTCCATCGCTGCATCAGCCGCACGTCGCATCGCTGAGGCCACCGCCGAGGCCATCGAGCATCAACCCCCCTCCTACGGCTGTTTGAATCAAGCAGCCCAGCAATCGGGCCTATCGTCGACACAGCTACTCTGAGCGCCGTCAACATGTCCTGGAGCGCTCCATCGTCTGGGGGCGCTCCTGCGTATCAGGCAGCTCCAGCATTCGCGCAGCAACCCTATCCTCAGCAGCAAGCATACGGCCAGCCACCATATGCCCAGCCCCCGTACCAACAGAGCGCCCCGCCTTCCAGCCAGTCATCAAGGTAAGTGTTTTTGTTGAGTCAACTGGAGATTCTTCGGCACTTGTGCGACTGTTCGCGCATACTTTCAATCACTTCTTTAATTTCGCCAAATTTTCTCTCCTCCCTACTGATAATATTGAAGTGCTCCGACCACCTATCCCCCCAAGCGTAAAGGTAACCCCGTAATCACCCGCTACCCTCCACCTCCGGGCTATCGGCCTCCTCCGCCGCCTTCAGGCCAGCCTCCCTACGGACAAGGCCAGTATTCCCAGCCCAACTATCAGCAACAGCCCCAGGGCTATCCTCCCCAATCCTACCCGCAAGGTTACTCCGGATACCAGCAACTATCCCAGGGTTACCAGCCGTCATGGCAGCCACCGCCAGGCTACCCTCCACCTCAAAGCTATCAGCAGCAAGGGTATCAACAGCCACCTCCACCGCCACCACCTGATGCATCCAGCGCACCAACCGCTTATCCATCCAACGGATTCCAACAGTCTCCGACTTTTGCGCCCAGCAGCCAATCTGGATCCTATCCTCCGCCCGAGTCGGCCATTTCTCCTACAACAGCTGCACCACCATTGAACCTTGGTTCGCCTCCAAACCAAAATTCACGGCCCTCAAAATCTCGTCGAAATACTCGCACCGCAAGTATAGTTCCGACCGAAGTTCCGGAGTCCCATAAACTCTACCAATCCGAGGCATACACGATCAACCTCGGGCTGGACGAATGGGATCAAACCGATTTCGACGGTGCCATCTGGCCGAAGGCAAACGAGCCGGTTGACTCGAATTTCAGCCTCGGTGTCATCATCTGGCATCCAGCGAATGAGACTACCCGTGCGCTTTCATCCGACTTCGTTTCGGCCGAAGAGAGAGCAGCAAAGCCCCCTCTACCCAAGATCGGCAACGGAGATTCTGTTTCTGAATACTTTGGTCCTGAAAATGCCCACGAAGCATTTTTGAACGTTCGGCAGACCGATGAGTGGGACTCAATAAGGCATGATTCAATATTCTATGAGTTCCCCAAAACGTCGGACATTGTGGCATTAGAGGATGTTCTTGCCAATAGAGATCGACCCAATCCTGAAGGAGAGAACCCTTATCCAAACATCCATGAACTTCAGGAAAGGAATCAACGCCAAGGGGCTGGTTGGAATGTAATGGACAATCTTGAGCAAGCCTTGTCATCTGAGCAAGCGGAGGACGGCGGTTCGCGAAAACAATCTCACGTTGACCAATCAACACCACCGCCTCCCCCAGCTTCACGAGACGATGCCCAGGAAGCATTACTAGCGTCGTTAGGTGTGACAGGTTCCCCAAAACCAGTCACTCAGATGCCAACACCGACTTTCCTACCACCAAAACCTCCTAAACCAAGCGCGCGAAAAGGCAGCGATCATGACCGGTAAGATATCCATAAGTTGCCTGTCCGGCGAAAGCTGACGAATCTAGGCCGTATGAAGAACATCTTCCGAAACGTCCATCCACTGACAACAACGGATACAGCTCGCATGGTCCACTCCCACCTCAGCAGAACCAACAATCTCCGTCTTTTGAACCTTGGAGGGCGGACAACACATCAGCAAAGAACGGCGACAGACGTCAAAGCCCAGCCAGGTCTGAAAACAGCCAGCATACTGCCACTGGATCGGATTTCCACATGGAGGACAATGACACGTCCACCACAAACGCTCCAGCTCTGCAAAGGCCGCCGAGACCGGCTAGAGCTGATAGTAGTGCCGGGAGAAAACGAAGCTACGAGGAAACGGAGTCTCCCCAACGGCAAGCGGACGACACGCCGCGTTTCAAGAGGCGACAACCAGTTGTTGCTGCTGCTTATGGGTATGCAATGATAGCCTGTCAAAAGGTGTTTGTGCGGACATTAACTTTATAAAGTCGACGATAGTTTTAAAGCCGATCCCGACAGTCCGTTTGACGCATCAGCTGGCAATGTTTCCAAAAAGCAACGCACAAAAGCCAAATCAATCATAAACTTTGCGCATGTCTTGGCAGGCGTTTGGGTCAGCCATATGAAAGTCGCAGACAATGACGCTAGGAAGCCTCGATTCCGACTTCGTAAGCCAGCCCCCACATTGCCGCAAAGTTTGCCCTGTGCCTTAGCTAACACTCTGTCTTCTCCAATCAAGAGTTAATGCGGTTGTTATTTCCTGTTGGATATGAGAACGCTTCCGCATCTTCTACTTTTACTCTTCGCCGTCATCCACCATCTTCTGCTTTCCGAGCTGGAAGCATGACTGATGGGTGTGATGAATAACCGCGAGCTGCCTTTCATCTGATGCCTTGGCGTTATCCGGGATTTTATTGGGGCCTTTTATTCCTTCTCACCATCTTTGTTGATGTTCTTCACTTACTTGGCCGCCTTGTATTGCTGGGCCATCACTCGCACCCGGTTGTCAGAGCTAAAAAGTCTTTCTCAAGGGGGGGAAGAGGTTATCTTTCAAGCCCCTCCAAAACTGCATGGTTTCAGGAGTTACGAGACAAACGGATCTTGGGAACGCGTCGTCTTTTTTGATTCTTCCCGCGTCGGAATCCAGTTCCTCCATTCTTCTTTCGTCTGAACCTTCGTCCAAAAGCCCTCTCTTCTCCCGCGTTTCTTGAAAAATATTCTTATTCCCTTCGTCCTTCTTACGTCAGGTTCGTATTAGAGATAATATCCTTATCCTCTTTTCCGAGTCTTCTTTCCTCAAGGTTTAAAGACGACTGGTGATGACGTATTGCTTGTACTTCCCACACACTTGCACACGAACCTTTGCACCTGCACACACACATACCCCTACCTTCTCACGTCTGCTTGCAGAACCCCCCTTTCCTCTACTTTCTCATCCCGCATACACCCTGCGTTTTCTCAAATTCAATACGTCGTCAGCTGTCGTCGCAAGAACAGTCAGCGCAGAAAAGCGAATCAAGAAAAGTCGTCGCACGTATCAGTCAGTAGTCGTCTTCGTTCATCAAAATCTTCATGCTACAGTCACAACTTCTCTTTCAATTAGTCAAGCCCCCTCTTCTGTTTCCACAGTTACAACAAAGTACCCCATGCGGAACATCGACAAGGTAACGCAAACGATGACGGGTAAGTATCAACCAACTTGTCAAGTGGGAGGGGTCAGCCGAGCAATCTGAAGTGTTGCGAGCAAAAGAATGCCAGAGGCATGGAAGGGACGTTTCGCGATCATCAGATACCTCGGAAGCGCGGGAGGGGAAAAGGGAAGGTTTAAACGGTAGGTGTTCATCAAATTTCCTGTTTCATTCCTGATCTTTCTTTTCATCATTACATCGTCGTTTTCTTATTTCACCAAGCGCCCTGTCTCCCCCTCATCCTCGCTTTCCGTCTCTTCTTCCGTCTCACCTTCTTCATCGTCGTCTTCCTCATCCGTTTCCTCTTCGCCGCTCTCGTCATCCTCTTCACTTTCCTCTTCTTCATCTTCCTCCTCGTCTTCGTCTTCATCCTCCGCAAGCCAATCATCCAGCGTCTTTTCCTTGACTCCATTTTGCTTCCCCACTCCTCCAATCCCTCCTCCAACTCCAAACCCACCCGTCTCCTTGACCGCGCGATCCAGCGCCTCACCGGCGGGCACGACCTTCGCCGGCACGACGGCTTCGCCGCTGTACCCGCTGCTGTACTCGGCCGCAGCGCCGGACTTCTCTTCCCGGAGCCGCGGATCCGGCTCCTCGCCCTCGCGCACCCAGTCGGGGAGCAGCGACTCGCCGCCGCGCAGGCCGGTGCCGACGACGCCGCCCTCGTCGCCGATGACGAGGCTCGCGGAGCCGAGGGTGTAGCTCGCGCGCGACTCGGACGGCGAGGGGGCGTGCGGGACGGGCTTGGGGGCGAGGAGGAGGAGGGTGGCGAGCTCGGTCGACGAGGGCACGGCGAGGAGGGTACGGTAGAGGCGGGCGCGGTCGCGCAGGTCGTACGACGTGTCGTAGCGGGTAAGGAGGAGGATGTGGTTGTAGAGGAGCGGGATGGGGTGGGATTGTTCCTGTTGTTTTTGGTCCTCTTCTGGCTGCGAGGAGGGCGGCACATCGTTGTTGTATTCCCGGAAGCCTCCTTCTTCCTCGGGTAGCGCGAGGGGTGTAGTAGCAGGCTGTTGGTCGTCGTCGTCGAGCTTTTCTGCCGGCGCGGGAGGCGGGTTGAGCAGCAGGTGGTGCAGGTACACCTTGGCGGCCAGAAGCAGGATCTGGAGCTTGCTCTCCTCGGCCTCGCCGGCGAAGCCCTTGGCCAGGATGCGCAGCACGTCGGCAGCGATGTTGTTAGCCGGATCCATGCCTGAGAACTCGCCAACCAGCCAGATGATGCTGGCGCGCGCCGCCGGACTGGCGGCCGTGTCGAGGTTCTTGGCCAGCCTAATTACGGTGCCGCGGTGCGCCTCCGGATCGCGCTGGATCAGATGTCGGACCACCTCCAGCGCTTCTGCGACCAAACGGGCGTCCGGTGAGGATATTTGGGACAGGAGTAGCCGCATGCAGCGTGCCGCGACTTTAGTATCTTGCGTGCGCTGCGCGCAGCGTCCTATCGCGCGGACGGCTTCGCGCACCAGCCCTGCGTCATGGCCGCCGGTGAAGTGCGCGAGTTCCGCGAGGATGAGACTCTGAAGATGATGCGGCGCATGCGGAAAGATCAAGGTAAGCATCTCGAGCTTGAGCCGCCATATTTGGGGCGCGTCGGTGCCGCGCAGAAGCAGGTGCGAAGCGTAGCGCACGAACGGCTCCGGTCGCGCCATGCACACGCGCACCGCGTTGTGCAGCGCGATCAGCTGCACGTCCGGTGACGAGCGGAGAAGAGACACGAGCGGACCGACGGCGGCGTCTAGGTAGGTCGGGGTGCCCAGGTGCAGGTAGCAGCGCGCAACGGCGACGATGACGGCAGAGTTGCGGGATTGGAGGAGCGGCGTCAGCGAGCGGAGGAGTAATTCCAGATCTGCATCCAGCACCACTATCTCCTCAAATTCTGACGAATCCACGGCCTCCTCCTCTTCCTCGTCGCTGGATTCGTCGTAGAATCCCTTGGTGGTTTTGGGCTTGCTGCCGCCATTGCTTTTCCTGACCCTCCGCGTCCGCCGGGGAAAGCACTTGCGGGCATAGATAGTCATAAGCCTTAGTGTAGCCAATTGCCCCCATTCATCCATATCCACCAACTTCCGTATCAGGCCTCTGTAGTGTGGGTGAATCAAGTCTATTCGCTCCGGACACACCTCGAGGAAGGCCGAAACGGCAGCGCCGGCGACGTAGTATTGCTTGTCGCCCAGGAGCGTCGACAGGTACTCGATCAGCTGCGGCAGAGTGTTGGGATCCAGCCGGTAGCACTTGGGGATGGCGAGAGCGGCGGCCTTGCGCACGTACGGGCTCATATCGCCAGCGCCCTTCTTGATGCCGAGCGACACGATCTGGCTGATAACGGGCACGCGGATGCCGGACATGACCCGCAGCGCGAGGGCGCGCACCTGGGGATTCGAGTCGGCGAGTGACTTCTGGATGGTGTTGATAGAGAGGAGAGCCGTGTCGGGCTCGGACTCGGCATGGTGTAGAAGGAAGATATAGACCAGCTTCTTGATTTCGATGTTGGGGGAGGCGATGTTCTTGATCACGGCGGAGAAGAAGGGCAGCGTGTGCTGGTTGTGGTACGCCATCTATGCGCAGCGGCCCTATGGTCAGCCATTTGCTCCCGCTCATAATCCCCTCTTATTTGGAGTCTTGTATGATGGTTGTGGGAACGTGGGTAGAAGTGGTGGAAGGTGACGCACGGATATGACGCGCCGCAGGCCTTCCAGCACCTCGCGGTCATGGCGCGAATCGAGGAGCTTCTTGAGCTGGTCGGGAGGCAGCGGGCGAGCAGAGGTTCGGCGGACGGCGCTGGCATCGCGGGCGGCTTCGAGAGTTAGGTCGCGGGCTGTGTCGGGCGGGAAGCTGGTGTGAGCGGTGTTTGAAAGGCGGTAAAAAGAGCGTTGATCGGACAGGCATACCCGTCTCCAGCATGCTCGAGATCCTCGTCATGGACTCCATCTTGGCGTCGGCATGCGCGGGCGCGGACGGGAGCCTCCTCTTGGCTGGTGGGCCAGGCCGTGGGGGTGTTTTGTGCAGAGGCAGACGGCCGGCGTTGTTCGTCGATGTCGGCGCGCAGTAGTCGGAGCTCCAACTTGACGAGACGCGATGCTGGCCAGCAGCCCCGCCTTCCATCAGTGCCCACATAATCCCTGCGCCGGCAGCAAGCCACCCCAGGAAAATCAAGGATCTCTCAGGCACCGCGCTTTTCGCACGACAACGACACTTAACTGACGCGAGTCCCTCCAGCCCAGTTAAAAGGCATGCGGTTAGGGGGCGGCTTCTCCGCCCAGCACAACCACCGCCGGCGAATAGGAGCGCGCTCTATCTGAGTCGGCGCGGAGGCGTCACCAGGAGGCCTTGTTCAACCTGCGACATCACACGTGGACACCCCAAACGAGCAAAAACGCCAGGCCAGACTGCCGCAGTGTACGCAAGCTGATATCATGCATCGGCCTTCGGTCCTGCACCCGGCTTCTCTGCCGGAGTTTCTGCAACACCTTATCGACCACCATGCGACACCCACCTCGCTCGTCGTTTGTTCTTCACGCGCCGATTTCGAGCGGGTGCTCCTCCACCTCGTAAAAGACGCCCGTAGCGCTGTGTCTCAGGACGTTACACAGAATATAAACGACCCAGGGCATCCTCCATCCCCGCCACTTCCCATCTTGGATGAGCTTCTGATCCCCACTCTCCACAACCTCTTCACTACATCAACAATTCAGCTTACCTTTTGCGCCAGTCTGGAGGCTCTAAGAGCGCATCTCTCCTCCCTGACGGCTAGAGCTCTTGATGAGCCGGCGTCGCGGCCTGCTCCTCGGGCGAGCACGTCATTTGGCGGCCCCACTGTCAGTTACCCCATTCTCGCCCTCCTGAACCCCATCGCTTTGCACAAGGAGACGACGTCTTTTTCTGCCCAAGGCTTGAGTCGTACGCTTGCCGTTGCTGTTGAGGCAGCTGCGTTTAGGCAACAGAGGTTGGTGATCGCCGAGTGTCCTGTACCTCAACGTCTTCGCCAGAGGCGACATGACGCTTGGACGGACGAAGAGGAGGACTTGCTTGGTGCTGGACCAACTTCCGGCTTTAGCGAGGGTGAAGGTGCAGATGGTGATGTAGAGCAGAGGGAAGGTGAAGATGGCACAGCAACTGACGACTTCCCTATGGCCAGAGCCGCAGCTGAAGCGGATCCATGGGCTGAAAGGCTATCCATATTGAACGTCACCACGAAGAGCTTTGGTATCGGCGACCGAGCATGGGCTGGGCGTACCGTGACAGCAAGGTCAGTGGCAGAACGGTGGTGCCGCTTTGAGAACATGCATTAGCATGATCATGGGTCACCAACCGTTGAGTATCAGCCTTACTCCATAACCATTACAGCGATCTATCAGACGAACGAAAAACGTCGAGTACGCACGACGTAGCAACAACTTTGCTCCTTTCTATCCTATCGTAGTGCTAAGAAATGCATTTTCGCTATATAATTGTCTTCCGCAGCAACACCAGCATCGTCGGCGTCTACGCTGGCATAGTCTAGTTGTAGGCGCCGACGATACTCGTGAACTTCGCGGAAGTTCTCGAGTTCAAACCTCGACTTCGTAAGGGGGAAGCCATTCGCAAAAAATCCTCGAGGGTCCAACGGACAGGACCTGATGACGGGGTTTCTGCGCGCTCCGAGGGAGCGTGTAGTTTTGCTTCCTAGAGGACTACTTTTTTCTTCATCACATCTTCAATTCCTGTATATGCTGTCTTTCTTTTTTTTTTGATTTGGCTTTCGGCTTGTTCCATCTTTCATTCAACACCGTTTTGTGGTGGATAATGTGGGTGCAGTGATGGTGGTAGCGAGCTGTGGTACAGTGGGTACGTACCACTCCGAAGCTGGTCTACAACGGTACATATTTTGAGAAACAGAAATTTCAAAGGCCCGTCTGTGTCGCGCAACACAGGGCTACTAGACCTGCGCGGCGTAGGAATAATGGCACATATAGAAATGTGACAGTAGTCATGTCTAAGCGATTGCTGCATTTTCACGCAAGCAGTATGAGACATGATGCAGGTTATGCTGCTAACCAAAACGGCACCAAATCAGAGTCATGGCCATAAGTGAAGGATAGAGCTTGCTGGAAATATAAGGAAAGGAAAAAACTCGGCGAACGGAATACGATGCGGTTGGCGGAGCTAAAAGTAGGAGGCGTTGGCCAGGCCAACGTGACTCGCGAAGGCTTGCCTTGCGCACAATGCGGCTCAAAAACAAGCGCTGCCTGGATCGTCCAGGGGATTGATTCCGAATTCCAGGCTCGGTATATCAGGATGCCGGTCAGATGGGGACCATGGGCACCCAAAAGGCAAAGATGATCAGATTAGATAAAGGGAGGCGGATTCTCTGCGGTGAACAGGGAAAGGGGATGGGTCCAAATCTGATAAAATTTAGCAGGATCAAAGAAATTTTCAGGAGCAGTGGGCGAGACCAGGCAGGCGAGGCCAGTAACGGCTCAGAACGCATTCCGATAGCGGGACGATAGGCGGAGGTTGCAGCGTGAATGCTCCTGTCGGCGCCGGCGCGGGCGGATCGGCCGAGTCGGGAGCGTCAATGCGTGGCCTGTACGTCACACACTCCAGAGCTAGCTGGCACTCGACTCTTTCGCATCTCGAGCGGCCTCAACGCCATCCTTACGCCAATTCCTCCTCGCTCATGCGTCCATGACTCCCGCACGCTCGCTCTGCTAGTCTGCCCTGCCAATTGGCCTCTGCTCGTCACCTTTCACCTCGCGTGCCCCTACTGCCACCACCACCGCCTGTCTCGAGCAGCTCCAACAATGCTGCGCTTGCAGCAACTCGCCGGCACCGCGCGCACGCGGACGCCTGCCGCCGTCAAGACGAGCCTGCGTCCTACAGCTGTCCGCTTGTCCGCCGCTAGGTGCGCATCCACCTCCTCCACCACCAACGTCCTACGGAGAAGACCGCTGGCCCCGACCTCCCTGGCGCGTCTCAAAAACAACAAGGTGCCCAACTTCTTCAGCCGTCCTGTTTCTACGAACCATATCCCACCACGCACGCCCGCCGCTCTCAGAGCTCTCTACAAGACTGCTGCTTGGCTAGGTATTTTCATTATTGTCGGCGGCAGCATAGTGGTTACCTTCTTCATCTACGATGCTACCACATATAAAGAGGGCCCTTTCAACGAGGATATTCACGTTTCCGAGCTCGCCCTCTTCCCCCGGAAAGGAGGTCCCAAAAACCTGCCCATTGCCGAGCATTTGGTCGACGATGACGACAGCCCGGACAAGAAAGAGCAAAAGCACAAGCCAAAGTTGGTAATTCTGGGTACCGGATGGGGCAGCATTTCCCTGCTGAAGGGTCTGAATCCTGACGACTACCACATTACCGTTGTCGCGCCCTCCAATTATTTTCTTTTCACCCCGATGCTTCCATCCGCCACGGTTGGCACGCTGGAGCTCAGGTCGCTGGTAGAGCCGGTGCGGCGCATAATAGCGGGCAAGAACGGTCACTTTTTTAAGGGCAAGGCAGTTGACGTAGAATTCTCGGAAAAGCTGGTCGAGGTCTCGGGTGTCGGTCCCCACGGTGAAGAAGAGCGCTATTATCTGCCCTACGACAAACTGATCATTGGCGTTGGTAAGTCAGAGAGTGAATGAGGGTAAAGATCTACAACTCACAAATCCAGGCTCCGTAACCAATGCCCACGGCGTCAAGGGCCTCGAGAACTGCCATTTTCTCAAGGATATTACCGATGCACGCTTGATCCGGAACTCCGTAATTCAGAATTTGGAAGCCTCGTGCTTGCCCACGACCACCGATGAGGAGCGCCGCCGTCTCCTCTCTTTTGTTGTGTGCGGAGGTGGTCCTACTGGTGTTGAATTTGCAGCTGAGCTTTACGACATGCTCAACGAGGATTTGACCAAATTTTTCCCCAAAATTCTTCGATCAGAGATTTCAGTGCACGTTATCCAGAGCAGAGGACACATTCTGAATACGTACGATGAGGCACTTTCGAGATACGCTGAGGTTTGTCCGAGAGATTACTCAAACTCAATGGTCTGGCACTTACTTTCCTCCAGGCCCGCTTCGCCCACGACCAAGTCGATGTTCTTACAAACTCCAGAGTGAAGGAAGTCAAAGAAGACAGGATTCTTTTCACGCAAAAGGACGAGAAGGGAAATGTCATCGTCAAGGAACTGCCCATGGGCTTCTGCCTGTGGTCAACTGGTGTCGGTAAGACTTAGTTGCCGCTACGCCTTTTGTTAGCAACTTATAGCTGACCGCTGCAGCGCAAACCGATTTCTGCGCAAGATTGGCCAAGAAGCTCGACGGACAAAACAACAGACACGCTTTGGAGACCGACTCCCATTGCCGTGTCGTAGGAGCACCCCTAGGCGATGTCTACGCGATCGGCGACTGCTCGACCGTGCAGAACAACGTGTCTGACCACATCGTAACCTTCTTGCGTACGCTAGCTTGGGAGAAGGGAAAGAACCCGGAGGACATGCACATCTCTTACTCAGACTGGCGACTTGTCGCCAAGCGCGTGAGGGCACGCTTCCCGCAATCGGCAGACCATCTGCGCCGTCTCGATAAGCTGTTCGAGCAGTACGACAAGGATAAGAGCGGCACGCTCGACTTCGGCGAGCTGCACGAGCTGCTGCGTCAGATCGACTCGAAGCTGACTTCGCTGCCGGCCACGGCCCAGCGCGCCCATCAACAGGGCCAGTATTTGGCGCGCAAGTTTAACGCCATCGCGCGCGCCGCCCCGGGCATGCGCATGAACCAAGTCGATTACGGTGACCTTGACGAAGCAACCTACAAGGCGTTCGAGTACAGGCATCTCGGCTCGCTGGCTTACATCGGTAACGCCGCCATTTTTGATATCAACGGCCTCAACTTCTCCGGTGGTCTGTTGGCCGTTTACCTCTGGCGTAGCGTCTACTTTGCCCAGAGCGTGAGCTTGCGGACGAGAATTCTGCTCGCCATGGACTGGACCAAGAGGGCGTTGTTTGGACGAGGTATGTCTCTTTCCCACATATCTCCTTCCTCCGAGCTGACAACTTGCCACAGACCTCATGAACTTTTAGATACACCTCTTCTTTTCTTTGACCTCTTCTGTAGTTCAATTGACTCGCAAGTTTTTCTCTTCTTTCCCTTTTCTAGTCCCCGGACCACGTGAGGATTATCTGCTTGCCGTTGGCGCGTGTTGCGAGCGTATGAGAAGCTATGAACGTACATGTCGAGACAGAAAAACGATGGAGGGCATTATTGTGGGCGCAGGCGTCATTGTAGACCAGTATACTTCCCATCACGATTGATTCAAAAATCTTTTCGAGTTCGGCTAAGCAGACGCCTACTTCACGAATTTTCTTAAATCTTTTGGCTTGCTCAGGGTCACCGAACGAGCCACGTCGTGGAGGTCAACAAGGTATCAGTTGTGCAGTGCGGCAATGTGGGTAACGATCACAAATGGCAGTCGAAGCGTCCAAGCATGTAAATGTATCAATGGATATATCGATCCAGTTACCATACAAAGGACTTTGGCTTCCTCGGTCTCACCACAATGCCAAGCGACCCACCCTCGTGGATAACACCGTAGATTTCCATCCAGGACCATCTTTTTGTGAAATATAACAGATTTACTCCGCGCAACTTTTGTGCAGTGCCCCTAATTAGCTATACTCCAACCCAATGCAGACGTCACCATTTTTGTTACTCCTCTCCAGTTTCTCACGCCTTAACTTTCTTCGTCTTCCCCTTGACCCGCTCGACCAATTTCTTCAAATCGTCCTGTTGTTTGCCACCATTATCATCCGCATCGACACCCTTCCTCGCCCTCTTTCCTCTGCTGACATCAGCCTCCTCCAGCTCATCCGCACCGCCCGCGCCCCTACCCAGCTTTCTCTTCTTCCTGCCCTCCTCGAGCAGTGCCTTCATGCCCTTGGTGCCCTTGAAGCGCGGGTTGGTAGGATCGATGGCGAACTCGTGGCTCTCGAACAGGGCCTTGAAACGGGGGTCCTGGGTGTCCATGTGGAAGCCCTCCTGGCCCTCCGCTTCTCCGCCCTCTTCCTCCGCATCGCCGGCCTTCTTGCCCTTCTTGCCTCGATTCCCCTTCTTGCCCTTCTTCTTCTCCGCCTTCTCGATTTCGTTGATGTCGAAGTGGCGCAGGTGCGATTTGCCCTCGTCCTCGGCCATGAGTAGCTCGAGCTGCGCGCGCTCGGCCGCGCTCTTGGCCGCCTGAGCCTCGCGCTCCTCACGCCGGCGCTGCTTGTCGGCCTTCTTCGCCTCCTTGAAGGCACGCTTGCGCTCTTCCTCCGGGTTCTCGAAGAAGGGGTCGTTGAAAGGATCGTCGTCGTCGTTGTCGTCTTGCTCCTTCGCGGCTTCTTCGTCGGACGAGTTGTCGGCCTCGCCTTCCTCGTCGGCGCGTACCTTGGCGAGCGCCTCCGGGTCGTCTGGATTGAGTCCCATGCGGCGCGCCTTCGTGCGTTCCTTACGGCGCTGCTTGCGCTCGCGCTCCTTGCGGAGGTACTTCTCCTTGGTCGTCTCCTCCGGCTCGTTTTCGAAGACGGCCTTCTTGTCGTCCTTGGAGGACGAGAGCCCAGATGTGAACGTGACCTGCATGTCGCCGACGGGCTTGTCCTCTTCACGGGACTTCTTGGCGCTCGAGACACCGCTGTCCAGGCCGAGCGCGGCGCGCAACTTTGCGGCTTTCTCTTCACGAGCACGCTTCTTCGCGTCCTTGTCGGTGGCAGCCGCGACTTCGGCCTCCGAATCGCCTTCAGCGCCGGACTCTTCAGAGGAGCTGTCTGAGCCGATGTATGCTTGCAGGTCGTTGTCGTCGATCTCCCTTTGGCTGAAAGCACGCTTCTGAATTTCCTTGCGGGCATTGTCATCGGCATCCCAAGTCAGCTTGACGCGCGAATGAGTGAGGGCGTCAGTGACGAATTCGTTGGGTCGGTAACCGTCAGGGACGCGCTTGCATTCGTCACGCGGCTTGTCCTCATCGAATGATACCTCGTCCGGCACGAAGCGCAGATCAAAAAAGTTGGCGCTGGATAGGTACTCGCGTCCGTCCATGTTCTCGTAGATATGCCGCGCGGTCGCAGCAGAGTCGGCGGTGATCACGGCATAGTAATACCGCAGGCGCTCCAGCTGATATTGACGGAGAGACTTGGAGTCAAACTCCTCACCCTTATCCTCCTGCAGCAACTCATTTTTGATTTTCTCTTCCTCATCATCCGAGTCCTCTTCGGAGTCCTCTTCAGAGGATTCAGAGTCGCCCTTCTTGTTCTTTGCAAAAATTTCCCGCGGCGGTCCCTCCAATTCTTCCCGTTCCATGCGCTCGCGGCCAAATTCGCTGGGGTAGACGGTGACGTCAAGTATGCGTCCCCCTTCAGGCGCAAAACTGTTTGCGACAGCCATGAGGTCTGCAGCTCGTATGTTATCCCAATCCAAATTAACGACTGCCAACCGCGGTGTTGCATCTTCCATTTCCTCAACTTCCGCCTCTTTTCCGCCAGTGGGGAACTCGAACGCGTCCTCTTCCTGGACCTCCAACTCGTCCTCGTCCTCGTCGTCACTCTCGTCTTCCGAAGAGGAAAAGCCGCCCTCTCGGGCAGGGTCGTATTTCCTGTCCATTCTGGCCATCTCCTTCTGCACGTCGTCATCATCATCGGCGTCGTCTGAGGTTTGTTCTTCCTCGGCCTTTTCTTCATCCTCTTCGTCCTCTTCGTCTTCATCCTCGTCCTCGACCCGGTACATTCGCTCGAGCTCCTTTTTACCAGCATCCTTGGTGATCTTACGGCCATACCGGTCTACGGAAGCCTTGCGTGTGAAATCGTCATCCTTCAGCATATGCGCGAAACGCTTGTCGACGGTGACATGAGTGCTTTTCTTCGACGGCAGGCGGAATCGAGGGTCGGAGTGGATATTGGAGAAACGAGAGTCGGCTATAGAGAATCGGAGTCAGCCGAATTGTTCATGTCTAATTGCACGTTGGATCACAAGATTGCATCGTTGCGCGCCAAAAACTTACAGATGATGGCGCCAGATTTGGATTTTTGTTTCGAAGCGCTGCCCTTGGGGGCCTTTTGCTTTGAAGGCGCCATGGTGAAGCTAGTATTAGCTGCCGCAGCTGTTTCAAGACAGTAATCGGCGTAGGCTGAGGAAATGTCGCGTGCGCTCAAGCAACGGCGCAATTTGGAGTAGAGAAGCGTAGCTGCGCGTCCGTCGCGCTTGCGACAGCCGTGGATTTTTCTGAGAGGTGCCGAAGTAGTGCCTATCGATAGGTAACGTTAAGCTTTCGTCATAGGGTTAGCCGCGGTTTAAGTGGCCGGGCCTTTCAATGCCTGTCGCGTGCCAGGCATCGCGCCAACAACTCAACAACCTTCTCCACACCGCTGCTTCCAAACCTCTGGTCCTCTGACTTATTCCTTCCTCCCCAATTGACGTCTAAGAATCCTCCATCATGGGTCTCAACGCACTCTTCACGTACGTTGTCTCCGCTAGCTCTTCCCCGCATTTTAGATACTCCTGGAGCTCGACTGACATGGGGTGATCGTACAGTCGCCGCGCCTTCGGCCTTACCTTTGTTGGATTGAGTGCTTCGTACCTGTTGCTCAAGACTACCAACGCGAACGCTCATCAGAGACCGGCGGGTGACTACCGTGTCGAGACGCACCGTTCTGGTAAGTCCCGCATCCCGAAGTCCCTAGGTTCCATCGGCTGACATCTCGCCACAGGCGGTGGTATCTAAAAACTCAAATGGCTACCAATGCCCTACTCTGCGGCAGTAGGCCGTTTGGATCCTGATCTAGGCGTATCCGTTCGACCCCTTTGACCCTTTACGCCTCGGTCTTGATCTGGATTGTCCTTTAATGGGTATCAAGCTGCAGCGGGTGCTACGAAGCGACGTCGCACGCGATTTAAGATCGAACAATCCTAGCAGAGACAGAACCAAGATTGAGGAAACAGAACTCTGCCTTCAACGAAACGGAGCAGTCGAGGCTATTGTACACGAAATGGCTGCATATGCGTCGGCGTTATGGAGTTTATTGTACGGCTGTTACAACCAGCGTCGCACAACGCTCATGTATATACTGGAATTCACTCCTTCAGGAACGCATGCAACATCCCAGAGTTTATCCACAGCGTACGCATCACTTGTTGGTTCGCTAACGGCGGGAAGACATCTGGTCATGAGGCCGGAGATCCTCTTGCCCGAAAACGTGCCCCACCCCCTCACGCCACAGCGGAAGATCGACGTCACCAACCACAACCCCTCCTCTTCCCCGAGTGTGCCGAGGATCAGTAAGCAGCTTCCCCAGATATCAGTAAACAGTAGTAAACATGGTAAGCTGTCTTACCAGAGCATCATGGTTGGCAACTAGAGGCTTCATAAAATGGTAGCGTTCCGGCACCTCACTACTACTGTCCCACCCAAGCAGTTCTTGGCTCAACTACGAGTTTAGCGCAAGCTTGACATCAACCCCACAATGCCGCTTTACATCATTTCCCACAAGGATCCCATCAGCCCCACACAGCGCGACGGGCTCGCCGCTGCCGTTACGAAAGTCCACACGACTATCTTCACTACTCCATCTCTCTTCGTCAACGTCAAATTTGAGGACGCTTCAAATGCTTCATACTACGTAGGCGGCAAACCTGTAAGCAAATTTCCTGTTGTTACGTAAGGAAACGGTATGGACAGACTCCTCTGTCCCGAATATGTATCTTCTGTAGAATCTTTGTTTGAAAATTAGTGCTCCAGGCGTCAATGTTTTTTTGTTGTCACAAAGAATAGAAACTGGCATGGAGAACTGCTTCCCCATCGGATGAGCTCTGAATCTCTCAACCCTTTTGATACAATTTTCCAAACATCCGCCATATAATCGCCAACAAGCCGAAGAAGCAGCGGGAGAGGGCCTAAAAATGTCATATCCATAACACTATCCACAGGTCCGCGTCAATGCCATCCACGCGCACGTCCGGACAGGCTCTTCTCGGCCACGCAACATGTACGACGACCTGTGCCGGCAGCTCCGTCAGGCATGGGAGCACGACTTGTCAGGCCCGTCCCTCGACACTATCTTCGTCCACGGCACCATCATTGCAGGCGAGGAGAAAGGAATCATGCTCCCCGAGGCTGGTAGTGATGCCGCATGGATGAAGGAGAACATGCCAGAGTTCGAGCGTAGAGCGCGCGCGGGGGATGAGGAGATGAGAATTTTGGTCGAGGAGTGTAGGGCTCTGGGGGTAGATGCTTGATTGGACATGAGATTGATTTTCGTGTTCAGCAGACACCCGTGCAAAACATGTTGGTTTGAACTACGTGCTACTCTCCAGAGTTTCTTTTAAAGTATTTTGGTGTTTTGAGCCGAAGACAGTGATATTAACTGGATGCTAGATATAGCAACCCATTCCCCATTCATCTCATTCATTCAAAATTGCTCTGATTTCTCGGGTTGGCCTTAATGATCCGTCTCTAGTTCTTACTTGCCCCATTCACGGCTTCAGAAGCAGCTTTCCGGTCGTCTTCCTTCCCTCCAAATCCTGGTGCGCCCTAGCAACCTCCGCCAATGGGTAAACCTCGTGGATGCGCACGTCAATGTTGTGCTTCTCGATGAACTCGAAAAGCTCAGTGGTATAGCGGTCAAACTCCTCGCGAGTAGCAAGGTAGTTGAACAGCGTGGGGCGAAGGAGCTTTGCGTTCTTCGCAGAGAGACGTCTAATAACACACAACAGTCAGCAATCGCTCTCACAAGCCGTGTCCAGAGGAGACTACATACGCAATCGTCACCGGCGGCACCGCACCGCTCGCATTGCCAAAGCTGACCATGCTCCCCTTCCTGGCCAAGCTCTCCATACTGATATCAAACGTCGCCTTACCCACACCATCGAACGCGGCCACGACGCCGGCGCCGCCGGTCACCTCCTTCACCTTGGCGACGACGTCCTCATTCGAGTAGTTGATCAGCACCTCAGCGCCGTTCTTGCGCGCGAGGTCAATCTTCTCCGCGTTGCTGGCCGTGCCGATGGTGCGGGCGCCGACGGCGCGCAGCAGCTGGCACAGCCAGAGCCCGACGCCGCCGGCCGCAGCGTGCACCAGCACCCAGTCGCCCTTCTTGACGGCGTGCGCCTCGCAGATCAGCGTCAGCGCCGTCAGCCCCTGCAGCAGCGCCGCCGCGGCCACGTCTGCCTGCACGCCCGCCGGCACCTTGGTCGCGTGTGCCGTTGGCACCGCCGTGTATTCGGCGTACGCGCCCGTCGCCATCCAGACGACGCGGTCGCCCGCCGCGAGCCCGAACAGGTCGCCGCCCGAGCCGGTGGCGACGATGGTGCCCGAGGCTTCGCGGCCGAGGATGTAGGGGAACGAGGGCGCCGGGTAGAGACCGGTGCGGAAGTAGCTGGTAGGGAGCAAGTCAGCCGGCGTGTTCAGACGTTTTTGGTACGCTGTAGGCTTCGATGGTAGGGGCCCGAGCAATGAGAGCCTAATGAAGTACTCACGTGTCTATGTAGTTGATGCCAATAAAGTCATTCTTCACCAGCACCTCGCCCGCCTTGGGCTGCGGGACGGGCAGGTCCGTCTTGTATTGCAGAACATCAGTTCCGCCCGTCTTTTCGATGATGACGCCCTTCATGGTCGCTGGAATGCTTGCGGAAGCCATTGTTCTTGCGGTGACTTTGAGTTGCGAGTTTGTGAGCGGAGCTCTGAGGTGCGAGGTGATGGCGGAGAGTCTGTTGCGTGCGAGCGAAGTAGAGGCAAGGCGAGGAGATGAAGCTGCCAATGCGATGCGTGGCAATGCTCTGAAAGACATTGACTACAGTGACAGAGAGTGTGAGTCTTCTGATCGTGCCAGAGCTTGGCTTATCAATCAAACATTATAAAATGGGGGGTCAGAAAGCTCGCAGCTTCGCGGAAAAGCCCCGCCCCGCATCGCGTCATTGCGGTGCGGGGACCTCTTAAATCCGAGAAAGCCGCAGAAACTCATTGCTGTGCATACAAAATCAGCTTGCAAACCATTCAAGGTCAGAATACAAATGTACTGTATGAGTTCGAGGTCTTGCCTGGGTCATGGGTCATAGACCCGTAAACGGGTCACAATCCAGATTTAGGGGCGCAGGTCACAAAAGTTGAAAAAGCATTGTGCCGAAGCAATCAAGTCTATTTTCGATTAAAAACCCCTTCATCTATACATGCTCTTAAATACCCATAGCTAGCCGCCGACCTGCAGTGGGAGAAAACTCGCTATGCTGGTGAAGTGAACAAAGGGAGCCTTGGAAACGCATCCGATTAACTAGAAAGCCCCAGAGCCGAAGAAAACGGAAAAACTCGTCATGGAACACATCATAAGCTTGCAAACACTATGCATCCATGGTCTAGCAGAGCATGATGGCAAGAACAGCAGCGAAGACAAGGGCGCTGGTGCTCTTGACGCCGACCTTGCCCGCAGCGCCCTCGGCGGTGCTGCTGGATGAGGAGCCAGAGCTGGTGGAAGAAGAGTTGCTACCGCTAGTGGTGGAGCCCGAGCTGAGCTCGCTGCCGCTAGGGGTGTTGCTCTCGCCATCAGCGACCTTGCTGATCTTGAGGTCGCTGATCTCGCTGCCGCTGGTGCTGTAGATGGCGACAGGAACAGCGGTGGCCTCAACGTCAACAATCTTTCCCTGGTTGGGGCTGTCGAGACCGTTCTTGATCCAGTCGGCAGCCTTGGAGGGGGTCGAGGGGATGTCCCAGTCGGCGCCGAACGTGTCATCGGAGATGAGGCTCTTGGCACACTTGGGAGGAGTGATGGAGGTGCCGGTCTCGTTCTGGGACTGGATCAAGGAGATGTCCAGCTTGTTGAACTGCTTCTGGAGGTTGTCGAAGTCGGTCCTCAGGGTGATAGTCTTGTTGTCGTTGACGACAACGAGACCGTAGTCGGCCTCCTCCTGGGTGTACTCATAGACGAGACCGCCGGAGAGGGAGGTCATCTTCTCGCCGTACAGAGCCTGAACCTCGTCGAAGACACGGGGCTGGACCTCGTTGCAGCCGTACTCGGAGAAGAAGACGGGAATGCTGCTGTTCTTGAACATGTCGACCAAGTCGCTGTAACCAGAGGACTGGAAAGTAGCATCACCACCGCACCAAGAGTACGAGTTCAGGCCGAAGAAGTCAGCACGAGACATATCGTCATCGTTGCCGTCAATGGCGCACTGGAGGTACTCCCAGGTATCCTGGAGGACGTCCTGCACCTGAGCAGCCGAGTAGCCGACAGGGATGGTACGGTCGGCGTTGTTCTTGATGTACTGCTTCAGGTCACGCTGGACAGCCTATAATGGTTGTTAGCTATAGTCTACACCGATGGTGAGCGAAAGGACTTACGCGAATGTAGGGCGGGTTCTTCTCAGACGAGTCAATGTCGTTGATGAGCTCGTTGGCGCCAAAGAAGGCAAGGGTGTTGGGGTAGCCCTTGAAGGCCTCAACCATCTTGAAGATACGCTCCAGGTAGTCGGCGTTGTACGAGTTGCCGGGCTGGGAGCGGTCGATGCTCTCGCCGGCCAGAGGAGAGTTGACGTCGAGCATCATGTAGATACCGACGTAGTTGAAGATGCTGGCGCACTGGTCGTGGTCTCCATCGGGATCGACGTTGTAGACACGGATGGTGTTGATCTGGGAGCAGAGGTCAGCACGTGGAGCAGCGCCTGGTATGCCATTGGAACCGAACTTACACCCAACTGCTGCATGATAGCGGCATCACGCAAGCAGGCATCAGCGTCGGTCAAGGGGTCCTTGCCGGAGGCCTCATTGTAGCCGGCCTGGCCACCAGGCTGGTAGCTGTGCGCCAATTAGCATGTGCGGCTCCTGAAAATCAAGGCCACCCAGGGACGTACTCAACGCCGATAACGTAGAAGCGCTTGTTGGTCTTGGAGTCGACGAAATCCTGGCCGCTGATCTCGATGTTGTTGACCGCGATGGCGGAGCCCGCAAAGAGGGCCGGCAGAAGGTACTTGGTAAGCATGGTGTCGTGAAGCGGCGTCGGCTAAGATAAGCGTGCTGCTATTGTTCCGTGAGACTTCGTGGTAGTTTATGCGTCCAGAGGCCAAGGCTCTTGGAGTCGCGGTAATGAGCGGATGGTACAGAGACCGAAAGAGTGTGAGGCAAAGCCGATGAAGGAGTGAAAGCGCAACCAAGAGGAGCCGCAAGCAAGTTTATGGACGAAGAATCGCGCGATTGGAAGAGGGCGGCGGTCGAGATATCGGCTACGCGACCGGGGGCGCTTTGGCCTATGCGCCCGCTCGCGCCTGCGACCCCAAGCGCCTGCCAGCGCGAGCCGAAATTTCGCCCCTAATGAGCCAAGGATTTTGAAACGCCTTCCAAGTTTCACACCGCGTCTGGGCAGCTCTATGTGTTGCTTCGTCGACTGGCAATCGCGGGCTGGTTTCTTCAGGCAGTCCCACCGCTGACGCGACCGCGCGACCTGCAAGCCGGCCACGGCTGCATCCACGCTCTACTGCACGAATGGCGTCGAGCCGCGCCCGCCCGCCACCAATCCGCCAAGCGCGCTTGAGGGCGTGCCCGCCGCGGCGCCAGACAAGCCTGGCTGCCAGGGCAAAATTATTCGTGATTGGCGGCGCGGCGGAGATTTATGCAAGATCTAATAATGCACTGCGCACATCGTGCAAAGTTCGCGTCGCTGATCCTGCCGCATCAGGGTATCCGAACGGGTCCCTTCTCTGAGTCTATCCCTCTACAAACGAGTCCTCCGGCCCTTTGTCTGGGACGCCTGGCTGCATGATGTCGCTTGACCAACCGGAGACCTCCCGACAGCTCTCCTATCTTTAACTATAGCGGCACCTACTTTCTGTTTCATTCGGCTGTTTGAAGTGGCTGCATGGGGGTGCAACGCCAAACAACCAGTCGCCCCCCGACTGTTCGGAATGGCGAGAGTGTGCTCATGCCTATCCCCGTATTGGTTACGAGCTTCCGCTACCTCTCAATGGCTGGAAGATCTCGGTCCACAGCTCGCTAGCTTCGCCCACGGTGTAGGTCAAAGACACGTCCGTCATGCCCGCCGTGTCCTCCGGGCCAGCCATGTGCTCGAGCTGGCTGATGATGTTTTCCAAGCCCAAAGCCTTTCCTGTGGCCTGAGTTGCGCCGGCCTCAAGAGCCACGTGCACTATGTGCACATGGAAGTGATAGTAGGTTGGTTGGTCTGCGATCGTCAGAAACGGAGATGAGCGTGTGACGTCCTGCGCAACTTACAGTGGACGTAAAGCTTGAGCTGATCCCGCTCAAGCTCGGGATACAATTTCACTGTCGCATCCAGTAGCTTTGCGCGCATATGCTTGAGCCATGTAATGTGTGCCTTCTTGAGGTCTCTCACCGACCAAATGTCGCGGCGCTCTACAAGCCCAAGCAGGTGGAGACTGCTCATGGTCTTGCGGTCCCAGTTGCTGCAAGAAAGGAGGTGGAGTCAGCACACCACACTAGACGATCGCGCCGGTCAGGAATGCTCACAGGTCCGGCAACACGAGGAACCCCTCTTCTCCGTGCTCGCGGAAAAAGACATCCTCCTGTTCAGTGCGTCCTTCGATGATGTTGAAAACCCAGTTGAGCCTTCCCTCTTCCCGTTGCTTTTGCATGTAAGGACGCACATGATCCCTGTAGATTTCCGGCGTTTCGGTCACCATGCGGATCCCTTGCTGCGAGTACTTCTTGATGTGTTTCTCGTTGCAAGGCCAGATCAGATTGATCTTGAGGTCTGGTGGCTGGGTAGAACTCTGGGAGTCGGCCGCAGTGGCTGCGAGGAACCAAAAGTAGATGTCATTGGCTCCAAGATTTTTGATGTTCGCTAACGACGACGTGAAACTCTGCAAATGGGCCGGCTCAACGGAGAAGGCTGCCCGCTCAGCGACGAGAAGCGCTGACTTGTCCTGAATGGAGCCTAAAAGCACAAGGCGACGACCAGCTTGGTCTGCTCACGAGGAATAATGAGCGCATGCTATAGGAAGAGGAGACATGGATGGCGGGGTGAATAATTTGATAGCCGCACGCGCAGTCGTGGGGCGGTCGAAGTGATGACCCAGGCGTCAAGACGCAGCATACATAATGCCAACCATAATATGACTGCACCACTCACGACTGCGCGTATATATTAAATTGCTTCGGGGAAAATCATATAGTGCAAGTGCGACCGACTTGGATTTACCTTGGTTGAGAAATTTTTCCAGCTTGAACTGGGGGATCAAGGCTTCCGCCTCCGCGTTCGAGAGCGCCATGATGTGCTTGTGGGTGCGCTGAGAGAGGTGGTGGAGATGACTGGCTCTGGAACGGCGGAAGTGGGCAGCCACTCACGGGATCTCGCGAAGCGCGACGGCGTATGCCAAGCCATTTGCCCCGTACCAGGTATCGTCGTCATAGGCAACGCATCAGGTCCTTCGACACCATCCCCACTCACATCCTGGCATCACATCACGTATTTCTATCTTCTGCTGAGCCAATCGTAAAGACCCTGATTCCATCACACCGACACCAAATCCGTCGCAATGCCTCCCAAGCATCGCGCATCTGGCCCGCAGGCCAGGCAGGCAACGCTCGCCTTTCATGGTGCTTCCAACCGAGTGACGAAGCCCCGAGGCTCTCCCACTGGCAAGGGGAAGGCGACGAATAAGTCAAAGCAAGACCCGATTCTGTCGGAATCGATCACCGAGACGAACTTGAAAGCCGAGGCGGACCCTGATCTTACCGAGCCCACTACGTCAGAACTTGCCATCGCCCAGCTATCGCAGAAGGAAGCCACAAAGGCAGAGCTTTCGCTCGAAGAGAAGGAAGCGAGCCGTGTCACGGAGACGCAAATCAAGAAGTACTGGAAGGAAAAGGAGCGTGTAAGGAAGGTGGCACGAGTGCACCAGGAAGACGTCAGCCTTCACGAGAAGGTGCTGCGGGAATTCGATACGAGTGGACAGTATGGGGTGAGTGCGACCACGAAAGAGCCCTTGTCTGAAGAGCTCTGCTGACACGAAGCAGCCATGCATTGGCAATGCACGCATCAAACGCTGGAAGCGCGCTCACCGCCTCGGCTTGAACCCTCCCATCGTGGTTCTGGCGGTGCTGTTGAAGGAAGGGAAGGATAACACAAAGCCGCAGCGTGCTCACATCGATGAGCTACTGGGCTCGCGTTTCGTCGAGACATGAGAAGGTTGCGAATTAAGGAGATATTTGCTTTGCATCTGTGAACATGTGAGAATGTTATGGGAGCCACAGAAGGGAGTTTCTTCGCATGTGTGGATGGGTTGGCTGCAAGGTGTTTGGCGCAGGGCGGTATGCTGGCGCTGGGGCCTCGGGCGGCAGAATTGCAGAATAGCTAGCTACACACGATTAGGGGTGCCAGTGTCATTTCGCTCATTGTTTAAATGCCACAACCAGTCAGGGCGTAATACATGATTCAGCTAGCCTTCGCAATCGGTATCGGCCGCAAACCTGCAAACGTTCGGTTGGTGCACATCGCCCTGGCGGCTGTCGCAAAATGGCGCAGGATCATCTGCATCTCGTATCGCGTCGTTGCTGCAACGGCGGACTTGTCAGCCGCTTCAGCCAAGGGGCGCTTTCCTGCGTGCGCTTCAGGACACCTCGCGGCAATTGTTCTCTGCGCCAGAGACTCTGCACCGATCACCGCTCTGGGCTGCGACGTTAAGGCTGACGGCAGGGGACGGCACCGGGACGGCATCGAGCTAAACGGAATCCCTGCTGATCTGCCTCTAACGAGCTGCCACCTTGGCCAGGTCGAGCCCGTGGAGACGCATCCTCGCCCGCAGCTCCTCCGCCACGACCTCACCCACAATCCACCCGACCGCCTGGCGATCGCTTCGCCTCGACCCAGCTTCCCCAGAGCCCGCAATTGCGCCCCGAGCGTCTACAGTTTCGGAGCTGGCTGGCCCTCCGAATCCTACCTCCTGAGCCGCCCGGCGGATAGTTGGAGACCTCCGTCGTCTTGATGCTACCTCTTCATGGCAAAACGATGCACCGCCACGGCTTCGCCAACGGCTACGCTGGCTACAGCACGGGCGGGCAGCAAACCTTCCATATAGAGCCTCACAAGTGCGCATCTGCCTCTAGCGAGATTCGACGCCATGATGCTGACTTGACGTTCCTGCAGGTTTCAGCCGCGCTCAACACCCGCGCAGCGAAGACGTCGGCAATTGTTCGTGAGGATAGGCATCCTCGCCGCCGTCATCGTTGTTTCGCTCTTCCTTTTTTCTTCAGGCTTCAGGGCCGCCGTCGGACCTGTCCTGACGCTCGGCCTGTTCTCCACCGCACCCGATTTCCAGCTCGAGACCGTTCGCTACTACGATCTCAACAATGTGCAAGGCACGGCACGTGGCTGGGAAAGGGAGGAGCGTATTCTGCTGTGCGCTCCGCTGAGAGATGCCGCGCCGCATTTGCCCATGTTCTTTGGACATCTACGGAACTTGACGTATCCGCACAACTTCATCGATTTGGCATTCTTGGTTGGCGATTCGAAGGATGAAACACTTGAGCTCCTTTCTGGGCTCTTGGAGGAATTGCAAGCAAACGAGGACCCCACGCAACATTTTGGAGAGATCTCGATCATGGAGAAGGACTTTGGTCAAAAGGTCAACCAGGACGTGGAGAGCAGGCATGGCTTTGCGGCGCAGGCAGGCCGGAGAAAGTCCATGGCTCAAGCGCGCAATTGGTTGTTGAGCGCAGCTTTACGGCCTACGCATAGCTGGGTCTACTGGCGCGATGTGGACGTGGAGACCGCACCGTTCACAATCCTGGAGGACCTCATGCGCCACAACAAAGACATCATTGTACCGAGTATGTTGACGGGTGTCATACACTCTTGAATTCGGCTAATTCGCAACAGATGTGTGGCGACCTCTTCCAGATTGGCTTGGCGGAGAGCAGCCTTACGACTTGAACTCTTGGCAAGAATCCGAAACGGCTCTTGCTCTCGCTGATACTCTCGACGAAGACGCAGTCATTGTCGAAGGTTACGCAGAATATGCGACGTGGCGCCCTCATTTGGCCTATTTGCGCGATCCTTACGGAGATCCTGATATGGAAATGGAAATCGACGGTGTTGGCGGTGTTAGTATCTTGGCTAAAGCTAAGGTCTTCCGTTCTGGTGTGCATTTCCCTGCCTTTAGCTTCGAGAAGCACGCGGAAACTGAGGGCTTTGGCAAAGTACGTCTTCCCGCCCAGATTTGGCTGAGCCGCGCTAATTATATCGCAGATGGCAAAGAGAATGAAGTACTCGGTTGTTGGACTCCCACACTACACCATTTGGCACTTGTATGAGCCAAGTGTTGACGATATTCGACACATGGAGGAAATGGAACAGGAGAGGCTCTCGAAAGCGAAGGAAGAGCAGGACAAGGAGGACCGCCTGAAGAAATTGAAAGATACCTTCGAGGTCCCGGCTGATCAATGGAGAAAGGACAAGGCCGATATCCGGAAGATAGCAAAGGAGGAGTATATGGAAAATGAGAAGGAGGGAAAGACCGACAACTCGGACCAGAAGGACTCTACGTCTCAAACCTCAAAGGACGATTCTACAAAGGGTGGTTTGGCAAAGGACAGCACCGTGAAGGATAGCTCCGCAAAGGATGGCTCGGCAGCCGACAGTTCGTCCAAGGACACCCTCGTCAAAGACGGCTCCTCGAAGCATCAGACTTCGAACAAGGATCACGCCGATGTGTCCAAAGCCAAGGCCGAACAAGTTAAAGAGGAACAGGCGAAGAAGAATCAGGATGCCGTCGAGCGAGCAAAAGCCGCACACGCAAAACTAGCAACTGAGAAAGACGAGGCGGAAGAGAAGACCGACAGGAACCAAGTCACGGGAGAGAAGAAAGCAGACGCTCCTCTGTAAGTTTTCCCAGCCCGCCAGAGGCGCGATGGACGTGGTACTAACATAAGATTCAGCGTGAAAGGTGACAACAAGAATACTGCCAAGCAGATTAAAGATCCACTCGAGTAAAGTCTCGAGGAATTAGCTTCATATACGGTTCAAAACTTTGTAATTCTGTTCCCGCACATTTGGCATGCACTATTTTCTCTTCATGGGGCCTTGAAGCGCAGCGATGAAAGCACTTGAGTGGCCAGTCTGGGGCATGCGATGGGCACAACAGGAGTTTCTGAAAGCAATTGGGGGACGGAGAAGACTGCATATGCGTGACGGTTGTTCTACGTGTGATTTGACGATGGCTGCCGGCGTTTTCGGAACATGAGAGTTGTACATAAAATAGAGTCCAAGAATTCGGAGGGCACCTGTGCTTGCGTCCAGCGGCGGCGCACTTGGAGGATATCTAGTAATGCTCAAACCGATCAACCAATGTCAGAACCGTGCGCACGGCAAGTGTTCCGAGTCGAGTGGACTCGGTGGTTGGATGTGGAGTGCTTGGCAGTGCAAGGTGTCAACTCGCGGCGGTCTTTGCCCGCTTCCGTGCCACGGTGCGGCAGGTAAGCTTTGACCGCAGCAGCGCGAGATACCTGAGCATCCACCACGCGCCCACGGCCCGCGCACTCTCACTCCCCTCCGTCTGATGATGGGAAGCTGAAGCTCGCCACCCTGCACAGCTGTGAAAGAGCCGGGACCAGACCACCGCCCTCCACCATCCCACCCCGGCCTTCTCCTGCCCCCGAAGCTCAGCAATCATGGCCGCCGACGGCAGCACCCAGCCGGACTCCTCGATCCAGGCTGCACTGCAAGGTGTGCCAGAATTCCACCCGCGCACGCGCGCCATATCCGCCTCGATCGACCCCGTCGCGCTCGTCGTCACAGAATGCATCACCGTCACCTCCGCCATGCGCAAGCATGCGCGCTGGGCCCAGTCTTCCGTGTCCGCCATCTTGGGCGGCGGCGCCGCGAAGCCGCTGGCAATACAGCGCATCGAGAAGGGCGAAGGGAACGCCGCAAGCATAAAGCTAGGCTCCGGCGACGATGCTCTCGCCGGGCGATGGGGGCTCCGCGGCAAGAAGGGGAGGAGCATGCAGGACAATCCCCTTATGTCCGCCTTCACGCGTCTGCGAAGTGACTTGAAGGGCTGCAATGGTAAGGACATGGGCATTGATGGACCAGAGAGCCCTTTTCTGACACAGGTGCAGACATCCGCAGCTTCGACACGCCCGCCTTGCTCCATCCGTTCCTACAGGTCATCCGCTCCTCGTCGACCTCGGCTCCCATAACCTCGCTGGCGCTGATTGCGATCACGAAGTTCCTCTCCTACAACATCATAGGCCGCGACTCGCCCCGCCTGCCTCTGGCCATGCAACTGCTTTCCTCCGCGATCACGCACTGCCGCTTCGAGGCTACTGATACCGCGGCGGACGAGATTGTGCTTCTGCGGATATTGAAGCTTATGGAGAACATGATTTCCGGCCCGGCTGGTGATCTGTTGAGCGACGAGAGTGTTTGTGAAATGATGGAGACCGGACTGAGCATGTGCTGCCAAATTCGACTTTCCGAGGTTTTGCGGCGGTCTGCAGAGATTGCCATGGTCACCATGTGCCAAGTGATTTTCGAGAGATTGAAGCATCTCGAAATTGAGGCCGGCGACGATCCGGGGGCTCTCGAAGAGAGTACCAAGGATGATATGGATGCCGTCAAAATGGACCCGACAGCAAACGGGGACTCCCTATCCGTCCCGGGGAGCGTTCCTGAAGCATCACGATCCTCAACAAGTTTGGAGAAGACACCAGATGGCAGTGAGGACAACGGAAATCCCAACGGCAGCCAGCTGCATCTTCCGCTTGTGGAGGACGAATCTGAAGAAGAGCAAGTCATCAAGCCGTACTCGCTCCCATCTATACGGGAGCTTTTCCGCGTTCTGGTGGATCTCCTGGACCCTGACGATCGACAACACAATGACACCATGAGGATCATGGCTCTCCGGATCGTCGACGTCGCGCTCGAGGTTGCTGGGCCTTCAATCGCAAGCCATCCGAGTCTTGCATCCCTGGCCAAGGACACTCTTTGTCGGCATATTTTCCAGCTTGTTCGATCGGAAAATATTGCGGTGCTAAATGAGTCGCTGAGAGTAGCATACACTCTGTTGGCAACCTGCAGAGGCGTGCTGAAGCTCCAACAGGAGCTTTTTCTTTCCTACCTTGTTGCATGCTTATTCCCTCGCGTTGACATACCTCAGGAAGCCAACATCGACCCCGCACTCTATGAAGGCGTTCCTCAGGCCCCCAGCCTCGTCAAACCTGCGCCCCAGCCGGGATCGAGCAGTGGCCGATCTACTCCCGTGCCGGTGAAGGACAGGCAGAGGCTTGGACTGGAAGGCGGCGCCAGAAAGCCCGATGCGAGAGAGGCAATGGTGGAGAGTGTGGGAGCTCTGTGCAGGATACCTTCCTTCATGGTTGAGCTGTTCGTCAACTACGATTGCGAGATCGATCGAAGTGACTTGTGCATGGACATGATCGGACTGTTATCACGGAACGCCTTCCCAGACTCTGCCACATGGAGTACGACCAATGTACCCCCGCTCTGCCTTGACGCTCTTCTCGGTTTCATTCAATTGATAGCGGATCGACTGGAGGACGAACCACGGACAGAAGGCTTCCCAGATGCTGCGCATTTGGTGAGACAGAGGGAACAGAAGAAAGTAATCATTCGTGGCGCCAAGAAGTTCAACGAGAAGCCTAAGGGGGGTATCGCTTTCCTTGTGTCTCAAGGAATCATTGACAACCCGGACAATCCGAAGTCGATCGCAAATTTCATCAAGGGAACGACAAGATTGGACAAGAAGGTGCTCGGCGAGTTTATTTCGAAGAAAGAAAACGAGTCGATCCTGGCTGCCTTCATGGAAACATTCGACTTCAGCGGCCAGCGAGTTGATGAGGCCCTGCGTCAGCTCCTCAACACTTTCCGCTTGCCAGGAGAGTCGCAGTTGATTGAGCGGATTGTCACTGAATTTGCCGAGAAATATTGCGGTGAATCGCCTCCAGAGGGCATTGCGGATAGGGATTCCGTTTACGTGTTGACTTATGCCATCATCATGCTGAACACCGATCAGCACAACCCGAACCTCAAGGCTCAGAAGCGCATGGCCCTGGAGGACTTCGCACGGAACCTTCGCGGAGTCAATGGTGGGCAGGACTTTCCGCTCGAGTATCTCGAGGACATCTACAACTCTATCAAGACAAGAGAGATCATTCTCCCGGAGGAGCACGATACCAAGCACGCCTACGACTATGCCTGGAAAGAGCTTCAAATGAAGGTCCAGACAACCTCGGATCTCGTCATTTGTGATACCAACATCTTCGACGCAGATATGTTCGCTACGACATGGAAGCCGATTCTCGCAACGCTGTCTTTCGTGTTCATGTCGGCATCGGACGATGCCGTGTTCTCACGTGTTGTCACTGGTTTCTACCAGTGCGCTCAGATTGCGGCAAAGCATGGGCTGACCGAGTGCATCGACCGGATCGTGTTTTGCTTGGGCAAAATTAGCACTTTGGCGCCTGATGTAGCCCCCAGCACATCTTTGAACACAGAAGTTCAGGCCGACAAGAAGAGCGAGAAGATCATGGTCAGCGAGACGGCTGTCCGTTTCGGTCGTGACGACAGGGCACAGTTGGCTACTGTCTTGCTTTTCCGTATTATTCATGGCAACGAAGCCCATATCAGAGATGGATGGAACCAAGTAAGTTGTCTCGTATATCTGGTTCGCGCGAGTTTTGCTGACAGTCCATTCAGCTCATCCGTGTTATGCTCAATCTATTCATCAACTCGCTGATACCCTCGTCTTTCTCATCGATATCTAATGCCCTCGAGCTGCCTCCCATCCCTCTTCAAAATCCTGCCCAGGTCATCGACCGTGAACAGAGGCAAAATGAAACCAGTCTCTTTTCTACTTTCGCTTCGTCCATTTTTAGCTTTGCGAATGACGAGCCGCCAGAGCCATCAGACGCAGAGATAGAATACACGCTTTGCACGATAGATTGCATCAACTCGTGCGATTTTCCAGAAGTCTTCGCGAATATCAGGTAGGGCATCTTTCTTCTCTTCCATAACAACTTTGCTGACCCAACTAGCCGCATGCCCATCGATGCTCTACAGTCGATCTTGGATTCACTTCTCGCTCAGATACCCGAGGATTCTTCACCTCGCGTCATCACTGTGAAGCCTGAACTACCAGCACCAACTCCTATAAGGCCAAACGGCAACAAGGCTCGGACTCAAGGTCCGCAGTATGATCCCTCCCTCGTCTTTGCTCTTGAGCTTGCAACGGTCCTCGCGTTGAGAGATGCCGAGGCTGTTGAGAAGCTGGGAAAGAGCGTCGCCGATGCGCTGCAGACGGTGTTGCGCGATAACAATGTACACCCGGTTGTGCTATCGCGCACGGTGTACTATCTCCTCAAGCTTCTACGCGAGAGCAACGATCATGATTACATTCGCGCTCCGGTGATCCTGCATACTTTCGTTACGTTCGACCAAGACGTTTTGAGGCAGGTTGCGCCGACTCTGCTCAAGGGTTTGTTGGACTGCATCAACGGGCCCGTTGGCCTGCGCAATGAGCTGGTCAACTCTCCCGACTTTTGGACTCTTTTGCGCACGCTCCACACTTCGCCGGAAGTCGCAGCCGATGTTTTCCAGGTCGCTGAGAATCTTACTCTCTCAACTCCTCCAGGAATTTGCGCAGATAACTACGAGGCGGTAATAGCGTTACTCAATGACTTTGCCACTGCGGGAAGTGCTGGCGCGATCGAGGAGCAACGTGGGGATGCCGCGAGACGGAGAGGCAAGGGGGTGAAACAGAAGAAGACCCAGTATGTCCTATTCAACTCAAGCCTTGCTACTGAGACTAATCATCCTGTAGAACCAACGAAGTCGTTCTTCGTGGCTCGAAGGCCATGGACATCGTCTTCCAGCTCACCAGCCGGGTTCCCCACTTCATCGAGCAGTCGCAGCTTGAAACTAACGAAGGTAATTGTGCTCCGAACTAAGATGCTATGACCTAACGCTAACTACTGGTAGCTTGGAACGCATACTGGTCACCTATCTTCCAATGCCTCACTAATCAGTGCCTGAACCCGTGCAGAGAGATCAGGCATCAGGCTCTTGGGTCACTGCAACGGACGCTTCTCTCGAACGACCTCGCCTCGGCCGATCACAAGGAATGGACCAAGATCTTCGGCGAGGTGCTCTTCCCGCTGATCAATCAACTACTCAAGCCTGAGACTTACCAGAGCGATCCTGGTGGTATGGGTGAGACGAGAGTGCAGGCTGCTACGCTGCTCTGCAAGATCTTCCTGCACTACCTCGTTGCACTCTCTGAGTGGGATGGAATGCTGGACCTCTGGCTCAAGATTCTCAGCATCATGGACCGGCTGATGAACAGCGGGCAGGGCGACAACTTGGTAAGAATATCCTATATGCCGATCAGCTCTCATATCTGTACGCATGACTAACGAATCCAACAGGAGGAAGCGGTTCCTGAGTCTCTCAAGAACATATTGCTGGTCATGTCCAGCGGTGGCTACCTGGCACCGCCCGACGAAAAGCCCGAGCAAGAGGAAATATGGCGCGAGACGTGGACGAAGCTCGACCGATTCCTGCCGAACCTCCTGCCAGAACTATTCCCGGAGGAGGCAGAGAAGAGGATGAAGGGCAGCCATCAGAAGAGGTTGAGTGTGGCGCAGACGACGAGCGCGAGGCCGAGCGTTGATGCGAGTGCTACTACTACGGCCGCAGCGGAAAAGGAAAAGGAGGCAGAGGGTGAAGAGAAGAAGGTGGAGGAGGAGAAGGGTGAGGCCGAGGCTGAAGCTACGGCCGAAGCTACGGCTGAAGGCGAGGATGTGAAGGAAGAAGACTCAAAGGCGGAGTAGAAAGAGAAGCGTACGAGTAGTTTCCACATCCTTTTCTCAGGAGAATCAGTGCTGGGATTCCAGCTCGGAGTGCAGACTTCTCACATACTCTGAAGACTTGCACCGATTGTCAAAAAGGTGAATAGCCTTTGTAGAGTACATAGGGGTGTGCTGTAGGCATGCATTTCTGTTTTCGTCCTCTCATTACTCTTTTTCTCTACAGCTGTTGGATGACTAGGGTCAAGAGGCATTTTTGGAGAGTCGTGTGGTTGGCGAGTCTAGATCCCATTTCTCTCGCTTCAACTAGTTCTAGGCCTCTTTGTCGTGGCAGCTACTGTCGGCTTGTCAGCTTACGCGTCATTGCATGAATGGTTTGTGGGTGGTGGTACGCGTTTTTGGTTGCTTTGACGGAATAATGTTAATTTTAGACTTGGGCCGGCACTGGCGACAGACGCGGCTCTGCGGCGAGAATGGGTCGAGCTAGGCTGGTATGCGGTAAGAGGGGTGGCGTAATCGGTGGAGCTATGACTCTTTTCGGTGCATGTTCAATGGTTGGTATAGCATTGCATACACGATACGTTGCAAAGTTTCTGCAGGCAAAACACATTCGTTTCAAGGGAGGGATGCTTCAATCAATCGGTTCGCTTACAGATCCAGCATTTATAGATGGGCTATATTCACAGTAAGTTATTCGCAGAATGCGTTCTGTAAGATATATCGTCTTCGTTTTGCATGAGCCCACATCTGAACAATATTGCAGAAAGACTAACCTCTGGTATATATGTGTTGTTTGGACAGTTGCTTCGATTATCCACTCGACGGATCTCGAAGAACGCGACCATCGCTGTGCAGCAAGGCCGCGACGCTCCTCGGGGATAAGGATACATCCGGCACTGGCTCCCCCCTTCCATCCCCGTTATGGATGTGTGGTGTTCAACTTGAAACATGGCCTCCCTTGCTAAAGTAGCTGACCGTCTCTTTATCCTTTTCACTCCCGCTTCGCGGCTGCGCATTGATGAGCTGATGATCTGGGGATGCGCTGCCGTCATCCACTTGCAAGCGCTCGGTATCCATCTCGCTTGCTCGGGTGCGTCCCGTTTGTATAAACAGACCAACCGCGAGCAAGGGTACCTGACTCCGACGGTCCTGCTGATGCGAAACAGATGAGTTCTTGGCTCGGCGCACTACGCATCTGCCGCCCCCGTACGGCTGTCACAAAAGCATATATCTCACGGTTGGTTCTTTATTAGATGCCACAGCTCATGCTGCTTCTCGAAAAGTCTCACAGCTTCTACAATGCCAGGAATGTGCAGAAGTGCATGATACAATAGAGCAGCAGTTCGGCAACCTGCCGATCACCTCCTCGGACCCACACTGGACCCTTTGGGACAAGCCTCGACTTCGTTTCACTGCCGACATGGATAAATTTGGTGATCGCGCCGCCCTGTTTCGGAGATCGACCTTCGCACCTCTCCCTGACTGGATGCGAGCGCAAGCGTCGCGCTCCTTCTCCGCAAATAATAATTTCCGCTAGAAACGGATGCGGGCTCGCTTGGAACCGCAATGCATTGCGACGCTGTTCGATCTTTAAAGGGCTGCTCCCGCTGGTCCCGGGTATATCTTATTGATGCTATCCCTACCGCACGAAACGTTTCGCCGTTTCTTTTTGCCTATTCATTCGTTGCACTGTGGATCAGCGTAACCTTCCTTTTCCACTTGCTGCCATTCTTTCCGGGTGTGCTGCTGCTTTTTAGAAGCGCTGGTGTCTTCATTCGCTCTCTCATCTGATCCACGCATCTCGACTCACCCCATATTCAAGCATCAAAATGCTGTCCAAGACTCTCATCAACTCTCTGCCGCTTATGGCATACGCCATCAACGGCGTTTCCGCCCTTTCCAAGGGTCACGACCTCTCGTCTGCTGGTTACATGGAAACAGACCAGGGCGCTACTTGGCTCACTGAGTCGGGCTCGACCAGCACCGTCGAAGAGATTCTTGGTGCTGGTGGCATGGATAGTGTTCGACTGAGGTGAGCTGAGACTACTTATTCTGCGATGATTTGTGAAGTATTGCAATGTGTTGGCCACCTTTGTCCAAATTGAAACTTCAAGGGCTTTTGGGTTTCCAACCACAGTTGCAATACTATCCAAGTCATCATCTAGTGCCCTTGAAGTCCCTCAATACCCCAAATGATTGCTTGCTAATCTGTACTCATAGGCTCTGGACCGGCGAACAGTACGGCCTCGACTACACGCTCCAAATGGCTCAGCGTTTCTCCAAGGCGGGCTACAAGATCTACCTCGACCTGCACCTGTCCGACACGTGGGCGGATCCTTCCAACCAGGCCACTCCCTCGTCCTTCGACACGTCGGACCTGGCGGGCTCGGTGCGCAGCTACGTCAAGTCGACGCTCCAGTCGTTCGCCGACGGCGGCGTCGACCTGGACATCCTGTCGATCGGCAACGAGATCATCCAGGGCATGCTGTTCCCGGACGGGCAGATCGCGGACAACGACTTCTCGGGCTTCGCGGCGCTGTGGGCGGCGGCGCGGGCGGGCGTCGACGACGCCGTGTCGGCGGGGGCGACGAAGCCGCAGGTCATGATCCACCTCAACAACGGGTGGGACTCGGAGACGATGACGTGGTGGTTCAAGGGCCTGTTCGACGAGGGCACCGTGACGACCGACATGGTCGACGTGCTCGGCTTCTCCTTCTACCCCTTCTTCGACACGGCCGCCACCACCGACGCCCTGCAGAGCAGCCTCGACACCCTCGCCTCGACCTACAGCAAACCCATCTACGTCGCCGAGACCGACTGGCCCACCAGCTGCTCCGGCGTCGACCTCTCCGCCGACTTCTCCGTCGACGCCCAGGGCCAGACCGACTGGGTCGGCGCCGTCGTCGACGTGCTGAACAACATCCCTAACGGCCTAGGTGCTGGCGTCTTCTACTGGGAGCCCGCCTTCATCAACAACACGTCTCTCGGCAGCGATTGCGACGACAACATCCTGTTCGATGTCAACTGGGACAACTGGCCCGAGACCTCCGCAACCGCGAGGTCGTCCGTCAACATGTACAACTAAAGGGCAGTGATGAAGAAGGAGTTACTTTCTCGAGCACATATTTAGTCACATGGTGCAGAATTAGTGCACTACTGTATGAAATGAAAACGCGAAGTTTGTTGCCACAGTAAATTTCGAATGATTATTCCTCTCCTATCCGTCTCCTATCCGTCTGAAAAGCTGCAATCCTAAAAACTACTCAGTCGCGGTATGGTGACCCTCCTAACAATGTGGACTAATTACTTGGTCAAGTAATTAAACAATACAGTAAGGAAAGCCGCTGTCTAATTCAAACCCCATAGTATGATGACTCCAGAGCAATGCAATCCAAGCCAACACCCCGAAAGTTGACTCACCGACGCTTGAGTAATGCAAATAAACAAGAGCGAACGCTACAGGCCTTTCATCATCACTGGCATCATTACCTGTCGTTAACACAATTTTCACCTGCGCTCTCCGTACCACCGTCTTGCTGGTCTTAATATATGCTCCTCGCTCCTATCATCCTCGATCTCTGCTGACGGATCTCTCGATGGCAACGTCGACGGGGGCAGCGTCGACGACAAGGCCGAATGGCGAGCATCCGCAGCAACACCAGGAACAGCATTACCCTCGGCCCCCACGGCGCCCGAATTCCTTCTGCTGTTGCTGCTGCTGTGCAGCGTGACGGTGCGCAGAATGCGCCACGCACCGTTGGGCAGCCTCGTGTCGATCTCGGCCCAGACGTCGCCACCATCCAGCATCCGCATCTCGCCCTGGCCGATCGGCGCCATGTTGGTGTCGAAGTACCCGTCCCTCTTCTTTTTCGCCGCGAACATCTCTTCGAATACGCCCGGACTGCCGCCTCGCCCGGGTTGGCTGATGTTGCCGAACGGCCATCCTTCACTCCTGGCGCCCATCGAAGTGCCCATGGCGCCCAGTTCCAGCTTTTCCCCAGGACCAGCGGCAGCAACGGCGCCGCAATTGCTCTCGTTGCCGCTCCTTCTCCCTTCCTCCACATTGTTAGGACCATTAGGACCGGTTGCCACCGGCGCTAGTTTGTCGATGACGAGACTGCTCCTGCTGAATATGCGGGGCCATAGCATTTTTGCCAGCGGCTTGAGTGTGGGGAGGCAGCCGCAGACGATACCGAGGTTTCCCTCGAGGCTGACGATGACCCAGAGGATGGCCGCCTTCCAGTACGGGTCGTCGGATTGGAAGTAGACATCCATATACCACGCGCGCACCACACCTGCCAGGCACACGAAGCAGCCGATCCCGAACGCCACTACTAAGCTGATTCGTTGTAGTAGCGGCAGACGTATCGACCAGAGCGTCTTGACTGGCCACAAAAACACACAAAAGTCGGTCAACGAGTTGAGAACGCCGGTGAGGATGAGGAGCTCTTTGATATGCAGGCAGGACGCTTCGCGGATTGTTGGATCCCAGAAGCCGTTGATGGGGCTGGAAAGGGTTGAGCATCGATGGTTAGTTCGGCCATGTTGGGGGGGGTGAGGTTAGACACGACGTACCGGCAGGCGAACATCATCAGGAAGATAAAGGTGAGGGACCAGAGGGTGAGAAAGGTGATGCAGATGTAGCAGAACCATTGGTTCATGCGGGTTGGGAACAGCTTGAGGTAGGATGTACAGAGGGAGACTGTAACAGTTAGCAAGCTTGCCAGAAGGCTGATGTTGTCAAATAT
Source organism: Lasiodiplodia gonubiensis (assembly GCA_009829795.1). Lineage (NCBI taxonomy): Eukaryota > Fungi > Ascomycota > Dothideomycetes > Botryosphaeriales > Botryosphaeriaceae > Lasiodiplodia > Lasiodiplodia gonubiensis. The sequence continues at coordinate 157,075 of RHKH01000026.1, read as the reverse complement.
GCTGCATACTTTTGGTGAGCGAGACGCTTGGTATGAATAGCACTAACAGGCGTAAGTATGAGCAACTTCACGAAGAATCTCACATGACTAACCGTATGTGGCAAGATCAATCTGCAAGATACATTAGCATAGGAATCCGGGCGAGTCCAAAGGCGGAGAACAACAGGAGGCATGAGAAGATCCAGAAAACTGCAAATAGAAGCAAGTAAACAGAAGCTTAAATCAATAAGTTTGCAGTAAAAAGAGAAGCAACACAAGTAAAGGTCCGCTAACCTTTCCCCAGGTGACTGCCCAGCCGAGCTTTACGTCCCATGTGTGACGTCCCGAGCCTACAGAGGTCGATACGCAGCCAAGTATGTTTACACCGAGCATCATGACCTATTGAGTGAGTCAGTATCAGGCATACGCTAGACCGTGATATACTCACTGTGGAGATGGTCATGAGCCAGTCGTCTAAGCCCAGAGCGTGTTTGTTGCTGCGTTTGATCTTGGCGAGCAATCTCCCAGCGGTGAATGCAATGGACAGTATGGCCCCGGAAATCATGAAGCCTAGAATAAGAGGTGTCCGAGTCTCTGGATCATCATAGTTGGGCTCGGGCCATTTATCCGGGGTGATATCACCAACAAGGGCAGACATGGGAAAGAGGAGATTCGAAGTAACAGAAGAATACTTCGGTCGTCTTGATGGAAGAGAGAATGCAAGACTGGCTTGCGGAGGAGATGGGAGCGGAGAGAAGAAAGATAACTTGATGAAATGGTCACTTGGTGTCCAAGTGACTGCGGATACTAGACCTTTAAGGTTTTTTTCAGGGTAGTGGGACTGTGGCCACAGAAGGATCCTCTGCAAAAGAGCAAGAGCGAAAGCGCACAGGTGTGGGCGCACGGCGCCTAATAACTGACCACCATGAGGCCGTGCGATACGGCTGCCTGAGCAACATAGCGGGTGTCGAGCAGCGGGGGAGCGGGCAAGGTCTGGGATGGTGTGTTAAGCTCGTGGGAACAGGTGATCCAGACCAGCTTCCCGCAGCAGGTATCCCAGAGAGAAACGGTGAGGCGAACATGAAGGGTGAGCACCCGCGGCAAGCTTGACAGAGAGAGGCTAAGCCTGTGGCTGCATCCGCGTGCTGGCACTGGATTAGTATGCCAGGAACCCCCGCTAGCGCCCTCTGGAAATCCTTAAATTGGCTCGTTCTCTCACTAGCCTCTGCGTAGCGCGTCTGGGCCTGATGAACACCCAACGAAGGCTGATGCACAGATCTGAGGCTGCAGGTAACTCTCTGGCGCAAATCGGGGGTTGTTTCGACCACTGAGCTGCCTGATTTGGCAGCAATATTTCGGATTTGGGTTAGGCCGAAGTGTGTTGTGAAGCGAGGCAGCGCCATCATGAAGATCGTGAAACGGCTTTCACGAAGTTGCAACGGCCGGAGCATATAGAGTGGAGCGTTGTCTTCACGGTGGAGATCTCGATATATCACCGCCGAAGAAGCTCGGCTGCACCGATCGTATCTCGATCCTGCGTGAGATCTCGGAAGGCTTCGTGCTTCCTAAAAGCGTTCCTCGTAACATGGAAACCCGGCATTCTTCAGCTGTATTTTGTCGGGCACCGACAATATTCCAGATTACTGAACGCACAGAGGGGTATAATGGGCTGTGTTATCTACGCAAGCGCCGTAAGTAGAAACAACGGCTCATCCGCAGAAGGTCCGAGGAGCAGGCGCACCGGCCAGAAGTGGTTGCCTCATCCTGTGACGTAGAGATTGGCTGGATGCGCTCAGACTGTAAGCACAGCCCTGCCATGGAGGATCAATTGCACCAGGGTCTTCCATTGAAGCCGTGTTCTCACTGCATACCTAGTTCGTTACGGAAATCGGGCCTTGTGCCGATTGAGGGGAGAAGTGTGCATGAGCGGGAAGCGGATCCCGCCAGTTACACTTCGAGAGAGAGTCTTCTGTGACTAGGGCGGTGGTGGCATCGTACGACATGCGAGCGATGGTGTTCTCGAGAGTCGGAAGGCGGAAAAGGGCGGCGCGGATCTGCGGCTAACACGATTTTGTCATGTTAGGGCTATGCTGGGGCCACTTCGACACGTGGGTGGAGATGACCTATGATGATGCCTTGCTGCAGCCAGAGCCCCGGCAGCTTTCCCTATACCAACACCATCGCCGAGCACATCCCAGCCACATACGCCGTCATCCACGCAGGCGACGACAACCCGCATTCTCAACTCCCCATCGTCCGCCTCAGAACTCTGTCAACAACTGCGCACCACCCAATCCAGCACCAGCTCCCACAACACCGGCAACATGGCGTCCTCCTCTACCAGCACGCCGCTGCTCTAGTATGTCAGCCCGCTGCCCTGCATCTCCATTGTCCTCTTCCGGTCCACGCGCTAACACCACCGTCCTATCCAGTGCCTGCATTGCCCACAACAGCACCATCCTCACCGAGCACACCGCCTCCGCCTCCTCGCAAACCTCCTCCCTCGCTTCGCTCATCCTCCCCAAGATCTCGCACGCCTCGCCGCAAAAGCTCACCTACACCCATGGCCAACACTTCATCCACTACATCGCCAGCGCCGCCTCGGAATACCCGGCCTCGCAATCCACCGCCGGCGGCCTGGCCTACCTGGTCATCGCCAACTCGAGCCTGGGCCGCCGCGTGCCGTTCGGCTTCCTGGTGGAGATCAAGAAGCAATTCCTGGCGCAGTACGACCCGGGGCGGACGGATTTCGCGTCACTGCCCGCCTACGGCTGCGCCGCCTTCAACGGCACGCTCAAGCGGCTGATGATTGATATGGGTGCTTCCGAGGAGGGCCAGAACGACGCCATCCGCAACGTCCAGACCGACATCGCCGGCGTGCGCGAGATCATGACCGAGAACATCGAGCGCGTGCTCGAGCGCGGTGAGCGCATCGACCTGCTCGTCGACAAAACCGATCGCCTCGGCGGCAACGCCCGCGACTTCCGCGTCCGCTCCCGCGGCCTCCGCCGCCGCATGTGGTGGAAGAACGTCAAGCTCATGGTGCTGCTCGTCGTCGTCGTTGTTTTCCTCATCTACCTTTTTGTGGGCTTCGGCTGCGGGCTTCCTGGTGAGTTTGGCCCCCTTCTCCGTTGAAGATGACGCATTCGTTACTGATGGCTTTTTCCGTACAGGCTGGTCGAGATGCGTCGGCAATTGAGCACAGGCCACATATTGAGGGAAGCGAAGCTTGCCATTTTGCAGTTAAGGAGTTTGTTGGAAAGGAAAAGACCGGAATACCTTAAGGGAATTGAATTCAAGCAGGCGTTTTTTTCCTTCTTTGTTTTTCCCCAAGTGCTTCAATTGAAGATTGATTGTTGGAAATAGCTATTACGCATTAAGGTCTACAAACGTTACTATATATACAAAGAAACGAAACTACGCTACAGAAAAAATGAAATAACTTCCCCCCAAATACGTATACATACATCGTAAACGTCATACAACATAACGTACATAAAATAATACAGATATGCATATACCAATGCATATACGTCGTTTTCGTCACGGCGATTTAACCCAATGTCATGACATAGTACTCAAATAGCCCGATTTGAGTACGCGTTTCCTCCCAATACTTTTGAACCCGTTTTCTATATGCTATGAAGTAGAAAACGCCGGTCTCGATGTGTCGATTCTATGTGCGCGCAAAAGCGAAAAGCAAAGCGCAACCCGCTTGCCCTTTTTTTGGTTTATGTCTTGGTCCCATCGACCGAAGAGTGCGCTGTATCCACAAACGAACGCCCAAAACCCTGTAGAAAAAATCACTTTTTGTTTTGAACCGACAGCCTACGGAGCCAACACCAAAGCCAACAAAGCCATGCGAGTGTAGAGCCCGTATCTCATCTGTCGGGGTAATATGTTAGCGTCCGTTCACCATCGAGGGGGTAGGGGGTCACTCACCTGTCTGAAGTATGCAGCCCTCGGGTCGGTATCAACCTCCTCAGGGATCTCCCTGTTGCGAGGCAGAGGGTGCATGACAATCATGTGCTCCTTGGCATTCTTCATGACGGCGTTGTCAACGACGAAGCTGTCCTTGACACGCTCGTAGTGCTCAAGATCGGGGAAGCGCTCCTTCTGCACGCGCGTGCAGTAAAGCACATCGCTGCGGGCAACGATCTCCGACGTGAGCTCGAAGCTCTCGGAGAGCAGCTGGCCGCGCTGCTGCAGAACCTCGCGGATCTCCTCGGGCATCCTAAGCGTCTCGGGCGACACAAGTTGGATCTTGATGTCGTCGTAGTGCTTGAGAAGCTCGCAAAGCGAGTGCGTGGGACGGCCGTACAGAAGGTCACCGACGAAGGTAATAGTGAGACCCTTGACGGTACCGAGTTCCTCGCGGATCGTAAACAGGTCCAGGAAAGCCTGCGTAGGGTGCTCCTTGCTACCATTGCCGGCGTTGATGATGGGGACGCCCGCGACCTTGGCAGCATCGTGGACCGACTCGGCTTCAGGGTGGCGCAGCACGATGGCATCTCCGTAGCAGGCAAGCGTACGGATGGTGTCTTCAAGGGACTCGCCCTTCTTGGTGCTGGAGTGAGCCTCGCTGATGGCGACAACGGAACCGCCAAGGCGCTTCATGGCAGCGTCAAACGAAGCCGAAGTCCGGGTCGAGGGCTCGTAGAACATGGTGCAGAGGACCTTGCCCTTGAGAACGTCAAGACCACCCTGGCGCTGAGCACCCAGACGCATCTCCTGGGCAACAGTGAAAAGCAAGTGCAAATCGCTGCGGGTGACCTGCTTGACCGAGACGACGTGCTGGCCCTTGAAAGGAGACCTGGCGAGGAGCTGGCCAAGAGTCAAGTTACCACGCGGCTTGCCCAAGCCGTGCGGCACGATCTGGCTGTCCCTCCTTTCGGCGGAGAAGTTCTGGTAGTCGACCTTGCTGATCTCCAGGTCATAGTGACGAGCGAGAGCCTCGATGAGAAGCTTGGCGTTCTTCACGTTGGTGACCAGAGGAGTCTGGTAGTCGACCGCCATTCTACGAGTCCTGTAGCCTCTACTCATGTAGTTGGCGGGTCTGCGGAAGCGGTTGCTCGACGGCAGGTTGATGTAGAGGTCGATCAGGTTGTTCGACAAGTGCTGAGTGAGCGAATACTCGGGCTTTTGGTCGGCCTCAGCATCAGAACCACCAAGGACTTCCAAGAACTTGCAAGGAATGCCGTGTTCCACGATGTAGTCGGCGGTACCGGCGGTGGCGAAGAGGTTGAAGCCCAGCTCGTGGAGGCGCTGAATCGAGGGAAGCATCTCCAGCTTGTCCTTGAACGATCCAATGGACAGGAGGATGTTCTTGTTGGGCAGCCTGAAGCCAGTAGAGATCAAAGCCTTGATGTATGCTTCATACTTGGTACGGCCAAAGCAAGCAACCTCACCAGTAGAAGCCATCTCCACACCAAGAACAGGATCGGCACCAGAAAGTCGGGAGAAGGAGAATTGGGGAACCTTGACACCAACATAATCGGAAGGAATGTTCACCTCAGGGTACTCGACAACCGGCAAGCCAGCCATGGCCTTGGTGGCCATCTCGATGAGGTCGACGCCCATGACCTTCGAAACGAAGGGGAACGAGCGGGAAGCGCGAACGTTGCACTCGATGACCTTGATATCATTGTCCTTCGCAATGAACTGGATGTTGAAGGGACCAGTAACGTTGAGCGCGTTACCGATCTTGCGGGTAGCGTCTTCAATGCGCCGGACAGTCTCAGGGTCCAGGTCCTGCGGGGGCAGAATCAGGGTGGCGTCACCGGAGTGGACACCGGCGTTCTCGACGTGCTCGGAGATGAAGTGGCCGATCATGGTGCCGTTGCGAGCGACGGCATCCATCTCGATTTCCTTGGCACCCTCGATATACTTCGTGATGACCACGGGGTGGTCGCGGGAAACCTCGGTGGCTTGCTTCAGGTAGTTCTCGAGATCAGCCTTGGAGTAGACCGTGTTCATGGCAGCACCCGACAGCACGTAAGAGGGCCGCACAAGCACCGGGTAGGACACCTTGTCACAGAAGTCCTCGGCCTCCTCGAAGCTGGTGAGCTCCTTCCACGCAGGCTGGTCGACCGAGATACGGTCAAGCATGCGCGAGAACTTGTAACGGTTCTCAGCCGTGTCAATCATCTCAGGCGACGTACCCAGGATCCTGACGTTCATGCGGTGCAGGGGAAGGGCGATGTTGTTCGGCGTCTGGCCACCCATCGAGATGATGACTCCGCTGGAGCTCTCGATATGGTAAATGTCCAGAATCGTCTCCAGATTGATCGTCTCGAAATACAACCGGTCGGCTTCATCGTAATCGGTGCTTACGGTCTCCGGATTGTAATTCACCATAACGGTCTTGTGGCCGGCCTCTCTGAGGGTGCGGATGGCGCGAACGGAACACCAGTCGAACTCGACGGACGAACCGATGCGGTAGACGCCCGAGCCAAGCACCATGACACCACGGTCATTGAAGTCAATGTCGTGTGCCGTACCGTTGTAGGTGGTGTAGAGATAGTTCGTGAAAGCGGGGAACTCAGCAGCAACAGTGTCGATCTGCTTGACCCAGGGGAAAATGTCGAAGTCGACACGCGCCTGGCGGACGGCAAGCTCGTTGGAGTTCCAGAAGCTGGCAAGCTGGCGATCAGAGAAACCAAGAGCCTTGGCCTTCACGAAGAGCTCACGCGAGACGTTGCTCCGGTTGTAGTTGGTCATGAGCTTGCCGAAGTCACTGAGGTCTTTCAGCTTCCTCAAGAACCATTTGTCGATCTTGGTCAGCTCCCAGATCTTGTCGACCGTGTAGCCAGAGTGCATCGCGTTGGCAATGGCGAACAGTCTCTGGTCAGACGGCGTCTGAAGCTCCTGGTCAATGGACATCAGAGCCAGGGGGGTGTCGTTGAAGCCAGTGTTGTGGACGTCGACGGCGCGAATAGCCTTCTGGATGGCCTCTTCAAACGTCTTTCCGATAGCCATGACCTCGCCCACACTCTTCATAGACGAGCCAAGAAGCGTGGAGACACGGGTGAACTTCTTCAGATCCCAACGAGGGATCTTGACAACGCAGTAGTCAAGCGAGGGCTCGAAACAGGCACAGGTGACCTTGGTGACAGTGTTGCGAATCTCGTTCAAAGGAATGTTGAGACCCAGCTTGGCAGCAATGAATGCCAGAGGATAGCCGGTAGCCTTAGAGGCCAATGCCGAGGAACGGGAAAGACGAGCATTGACCTCGATAATGCAGTATTCCTTCGAGAAGGGGTTGAGAGCATACTGGATATTGCACTCTCCGACAACACCAAGGTGCCTAATGACGTTCACAGCCGTGGTGCGGAGCATGTTGTAGTCCTCGTTCGACAGCGTCTGCGAAGGAGCAACGACAATGGAGTCACCCGTGTGAATGCCCAGAGGGTCGAAGTTCTCCATGTTGCAGACAGTGATGCAGTTGTCGTGGGCATCACGGACGACCTCGTACTCGATTTCCTTCCAGCCCTTCATACTGCGCTCGATGAGCACTTGCGGGCTGGCAGCAAAGGCCTTGTTGCAGAGGTCGAGCAGCTGAGCCTCATCCTCGGCGAAACCACTGCCCAGACCACCAAGGGCGTAAGCGGCGCGGACGATGACCGGGAAGCCGATATCGCCAACCACCTGCATGGCCTCCTCGACAGAGTTGGCAGAGGCGGACTTGGCGCACTTCTCGCCAATGGACTCCATGCTGCGAGCGAAGAGCTCACGGTCCTCAGTGGTGATGATGGTGTTAATGGGAGTACCCAGGACCTTGACACCAAGCTGCTCGAACTCATCCTTGAGCTGGATGCCGACCTGGAGCGCAGTCTGGCCACCAAATGTGACGTAGATAGCATCAGGGCGCTCCTGCTTGATGACCTTACGGACGAAGTCGGCATTGACAGGCAGGAAGTAGACCTTGTCGGCGAGACCCTTGGACGTCTGAATGGTGGCGATGTTGGGGTTGATCAGGATGGTGTAGATACCCTCTTCCTTGAGCGCCTTAATCGCCTGGCTACCAGAGTAGTCGAACTCGCCGGCCTGGCCGATGCTGAGACCACCACTGCCGAGAACAAGGACCTTCTTGACGTCGACACGAGGGTGCAGCTTCCGGTTCTCCTCAATGTCGCCGCCGGGGAACTCAACAGGCTTGCTGAGAGTCTCGGGCTCTTTGAGCGCCTTCACAACGGCATTGATGAAGACGTCGAAGAGGAACTCGGTGTCCTGAGGACCGGGGGCGTGCTCGGGGTGGAACTGCACCGAGAAGTAGGGCCTGCTGACATGGCGTATACCCTCGTTGGTGCCATCGTTGGCGTTGACGAAGAGCTCCTCCCATCCTCCGCTCAAGGTGGAGGCGTCGACGGCGTAACCGTGGTTCTGGGAGGTGATGTAGCAGCGTCCGGAGACCATGCTGGTGCAGGGAATGTTTGCACCACGGTTACCGAACTTCAGCTTCTTAGTCGAAGCACCAGCAGCACGGGCAAGCAGCTGGTGACCCAAGCAAATACCGAAGATGGGTGTCCTGGCCTCTTCCAGCGCAGCAGAAATGTGCTTGACAGTGGCATCCATCAGGGCAGGGTCACCGGGACCGTTCGAAATGAACAAGCCGTCGTATTCCTTGCCGGCCAGCTGGGGGAAGTCATAGTCCCAGGGGACGACCTCGACTTCGACTCCCCTCCTCACGAGGCAGCGGAGCTGGTTGAACTTCAGACCAACGTCGACTGTGAGGATTTTCACATTGCGGCCGGAGGGGTGCTTCAATGCGGTCGACGGCTCGGGGTAGTAGGTGGTGGGGGTCTTCCTAGAGACTGTCGAGTTGTCAGAGATGAGGAACTAGCTTGAGGGGCAGTCGAGCTGCCTCACCTTCAGCCACCAGGTTCTTCTCGTTGGGATTGACCCAGGGTATCTCTTGGTAAACAGCACTGCCGGCAGCAACGGCATCGCCGTTCGTCTGGGCCTCGAGCAGCATGCGGCCAAGCATGCTACCCTCCTGGCGGATGATCTTGGTCAATTCCCTGGTGTCGACTCCGTACATGGCGGGAATGCCCTGCTCCCTCAGCCAGTCGCCGAGCGAGCTGTCGGCGAGGTGGTTGGACCAGTTCTCTCCCGAGTAGGAGAGAACGACGAGACCGGCGATGTGGGCTTCATCGGACTCGAAGTGGGCGGGGAGGTCCTTCAGAAGGGGGTCCCGCTCCTTGCGGTCGGGCACACCGTAGTTGCCGACGAGCGGGTAGGTGATGACCAGAATCTGCCCGCGGTAGGAGGGGTCAGTGAGGGACTCGGGGTAACCGACCATGCCCGTCTGGAAGACGAGCTCGCCGGCGATGCTCCGGTTCGCACCGAAGCTGAAGCCCTCGAAGGCCTTGCCATCTTGGAGCTCCAGCTTCATGGCCATCGTCGCGCCCGGCTGGTCAGCCATGATGGTGTGTGATGGGTGGTGAAGAGAGCGTCCAGGACGCAAGGGTGAGGAGAAGAAGTAGCAGAAAAAAAAGATTCGTCCTAACTATTGCGTATTAGTTTGGAATTGTGGGGAATGCAAATTCACGTGCGCGCGCTTGGATTACGTCCCACGGCTGCAGGCCCGCTGGTGGTCGGGGCGGCTAGCGGGCCTTGCGGCGAGATCTGCGCAATCGGCCCTAGAACAGGGCACCAGAGCTTGCTGTTGGCTGGCACACCGAAGTGGGCGACCAGCTACGTAGTAGGCAAAAATGTTTTCACCTCCACCAAGGCCTTGCGCCTCTCCGCGCGGATAGGCGAAACTCTCGTGTGGGTGCCCTGGTAAGAGCTAGAGTGTGTCTTCGTGCCGGTATCCGCTGCAGCTACCCATGATGCGCGCGGCTATCAGCACACAGGATCGCGTTGAGAAGAGTCGGTATGCCTCGACATGCGGCCTCCCGCCGGGGCTTGTTCTCCGAGCGCGCTCCAGCCGACCTGCCATTGACGCGGCGTTGCAGTCAGCAGAGGGCGGGCGGAGGACGGTCTCCAGTGCAGCTCCCAGCCGCACGAGCATGGGCCCCCTGTCGCGCATCTTTGTGAATCGCCGTCGAGGCGGTCTAGCTACGTGGGCACGCGAGCTGTGTGATTGGCCGGGGCGCCTCCACCAGCGACGATTTCCTGTGCATCATAACGAAGATAAGGGCGAGAAGCGTGCATGATCAGGTGCCAGGGCACTTGACGAGAGGGTGTACGGAATTAATGAGCGGCTGCAGCTATTTGAAACCCAGCCGCGCCGCCTCGTGAAGCTGCGCGCCGCGGTCCATGACCTGACACCCATCCCAGTTCCTCCCGGCTAGCCTTGGTCCAAAGTCCAAGGAAGAAGGCGCCCGCTCTACGTATAAACAAACAATCTCCCGCCGCACTCCCGCCCGCCTCATCTCCTCACCCGCCGCCTCGTCTTGCGCGCCCAGGGCCATACATGCTCGCATCGCTACTCCGACCGCGAAAGGGTCGGCGCCGTCGCCCCGAACCGTCACCCTACTCGTCGCCCTTTGTGCAGCGCGCCGGCGAACGCACCGCCAACGGCTATTTCGACACGGCACATGGCAACAATGGCTCCGACGAAGACGAGGATCAGTACGACGCCGGCGGCGAGGACGAGGACGACCACGATCCTGTGCTTCCCATCTTCAGTGCCGAGCATCTCGGTATGTCCTGCGCTCGGCTGTGCGACCGGCGCATACTGACTCTAGCTCTGATCCGCAGACCGCCTCCCGATCTACAACATTACGCACTCCATAAGACTGCTGGTTCTGCAGCGCTGCGAGACGACCCTGTCCTGGGACCAGCTGCGCTCACCGCAAGTCTCCCAGTTCCTTGTGAAGCCCATCCAGCAGGAAATTCGCGCAACCCTCTTCTCGCGCGGCACCCTGTACGCCTTGATCGCCAATTGCTTGAACTTCCAAAAACAGGGCGAGGCGAACCCGGGCAATGTGGGCGTGGAGCGCACCCGCGGCTTGATCTGCGAGCTGCTGGCCATGCGCCTGCTCAAGGAGTTTTCCACCCGTGAGCTCATTGATGCACTCTCCTACGATTTTGATCCCTTGCAGGGGTGGGCGCAGCCTGCAAATGCTACTGGTCGCGACAAGTCCATGACGCACGCGCGCATCTCGACCGTCGAGATTGCCATTCGCGCGCAAGCGAAGAAGTTCCTCGCCCACCCCCTCGTAGTGCAGCAGCTGCAGGCCATCTGGTCCGGGACTATTGTCTTTCACTCGTACGCCGACAGCCTGCATAGGCCCCCGGCGAAGCGTAATGTCCTCCGCGGGCCAAACTATGGCACCATGGACGGTGAGCCGGGGAAGATGAATGACACTGAGCGTGTATCGGCTGCCATGATTCGCCGGACTGTGACCTTGTACGACCCGCGCGAGGCTTCCTTGTTCAAGCTGTCTCGCCTGCGCGTGCCGCGGTACAGACAGATCTTCTCCACGGCTTCCTTTGCTGTCATGCTTGCCCTCTTCTTAATGGTTCTTGCAGGCAAGTCCACTGACATCACCGCCCTGGAGGTGGTGTTCTGGTTCTGGTCCGCAGGGTAAGCTCTTCCCATCTCATTCACCAGCCATTTCTGACAAGACTTCCAGATACCTTCTTGAGGAAATCGTTGCGTATACGGAGCAAGGCTTCAACTTGTACATCTTGAGTGTCTGGAACGCCTTCGACCTTGGAATTCTACTACTATTCCTGGTCTACTATATTCTTAGGCTATACGGCATTCTCATGCCGGATGTCCGCAAGAGCGTGGTGGCAGGCTGGGCTTATGATGTTCTGGCTTCCACGGCCGTCTTGCTGTTCCCCAGGCTATTCTCCGTCCTGGATCACTATCGGTACTTTTCGCAGCTGCTGATTGCCTTCCGGATGATGGCGATGGATCTCATGGCTGTCCTCGTCCTCATTGTAATCAGCTGTAGTGGCTTCTTCGTGGCCTTTACTTTGGCATTTGGCGACAACAAGGTCACGTCGGCTGGATCAGCAGCATATGCGCTCTTTCAGCTGATCATGGGATTCACTCCAGCTGCGTGGGATATGTGGGGTGAATACAACTTGCTGGGGAGAGCTATTCTTATCCTTTTCCTTTTCATCGCCCACTTCCTGATTGTCACCATCCTGATTACGGTAAGGCTCTCAACGTACAAAGTATATCTTTATTAGTGCTAACAATGTCTTTTCTAGGTTTTGACGAACGTAAGTCATTTTACTCTCCATCGTCCGAACATACATCTGCTTCAAGGACCCGGCCCTTCATCCTACTGGAGTATGTTCTCACCAAACCGAATGGTCTTGCTGACTTTGTGTGTAGTCTTTCATGGCGGTTGTACAGAACTCAAACGAAGAGCACCAGTTCTTGTTCGCGGTAAACACCATCTCGATGGTCAAATCGGACGCTCTCTTCTCCTACATCGCGCCGACCAACATCATCGCGTGGCTCCTGACACCATTTCGATACATGATGCCTTTCCGTTCGTTCGTGAAGATGAATCGAACACTGATCAAAATCACCCACTTTCCGGTCCTTATAGCCATATTCTCCTACGAACGGCTGATCCTTTCGCGGATTGCCTTCCAACCAGAGGAGTTGGTGGAACAGCGGGGACGCTCTCGGACAAAGGTGCCAGTGGCATTCACCATTCGCGGCGGAGGTGATCTTTTCAGCCCAGGAACACGTCTACGCGAGCCGTCTATTACTACATTCCAGAAGGATCGTGCACTCGATGAAGTGTTCCGTCGGCCTTTCACAGGACCAACTCCAAGCGTGCGCCATCCTGTCGGCGATGGTGTTGATGAGAGGAGAAAGTCCAGCAATGTGGTTCGTGATTGGATGCAGGGTATGGGTCACGAGGGAGGAGCATCGCCCCCCGAAGAAGAGCCCAGATCTGTTCTCGACCGGCTAGAGCAAACCAAACGTCCAGGAATGCGCCGGGCAAGGACTTCCAAGATGGTGCCGACGCGTCGGACGCAGCCCATCATGGCAAGATCGGTGGCCTCTGACCCGGATGTCATTCCGACACATGCCGGACTGTCTCAGTACGGTCACGCGCTTGGCGGAGCCAGCCTCGTGAGCTTGGATGAACAGCCGCAGCAGACCGATGCGGATGGCGATGACGAACTTGTCACGAATGACGATAATGAAGACGATCGGCTTACCCTGGGCCAGTCTGTCCGCGACGGACCTCACCTACCTCCTCCCAAGGTGAACGAGCCAATTTACGAATCGTCTGAGGGCGAGGCGTATTTCAAGACTCCAGTTGCCACGAAATCGCATACTCCCGCTGCCCCAGGCTCCGTCGTCTCGAGAATCCGTGATCCGCCGCCTCTCCCAAGGCCGTCGTCTTCTGGTCAAGAGCGTCGGCACCATCGTCGCAACATCTCTACCAACACCATTCTCTTCAGCCCAGAAAAGAATGACTTCGGATCTGGTCATGACTCGAACTCTACCGCGCCGGCCACACGTCCGCCGACAGGACAGCGTAGCGGCACGGCAACTCCCAAAACCAAGGCTACTCCGAAGCGCCCTGCTGCAAATCGTCCAAACCTTTCCCCGCTCACAAACATGTCTCCGCCCAACCCTCTCACCATCGGCTTCGGGAACCTTCCTCGTCCCTTACGCTCTCGCCGCGATCCGTCATTCAACGCTCTAGCCCTGGATCTCGCCTCCGATCTCGGTGACAACCGCCCCCGTCCAGAGCTGCCAGGGATGCAAGGCCTGTCAGCCAGCTTCTCAACGCAGATGGAGATGGCAGCGATGGGAGCACGCCGTTTCCCTAGGCGTCGTGAAATAGCATCGAACGGCGATGAGGAGGAAGTAGACGATGAGGATGAGGATAGGTCGCGCACGAACAGGATCTTGCTGGCGCGCATGAACACTCTAGAAGAGAGTTTCAGGGAAGTGCTGAAAGAAGTTCGCAATCTCAAGACGGTGCCGCCTGCGGAGAAGAAGAACAAGAACAAGAAGGGCACGAAGACGCCGGCAACCGCAGGGTCGAGAACGCCTGGCGCGAGCTCGGCCGGCGGTGGAAGCACGGGAACCGGTGGAACAGGAGGGACGACTGCGACGGCTATTCACGATGGAAACGCTATTCGCCATGGAAGCGATGACGATCGAGCCTCGATCAGAAGGATTGAGGAAGAGGAGCATGAGAGTGACGTGGACTCGTCGAGGTCATCGCTTTGAGAGGCTCCGAGGAGACTTTGTGCTTCGAGGAACGTGATTGTGTTATAGTTTCCTTGCTTCTTTCCTTGCGTTTGGCCCATTCTTGGGGTAAGTTGGTCCTTTCCTTGCATTTGTTGGGGTTTGGTGTTTTGCGTGCATTTTCCTTTTCCCTGTCGTAACCTGCGAGTCTCGCGTCATACGGAGTTGCAAGCGTGCAAACAAGCGTGCCAGCAAGCGTGCAGTAATGATGGTCTCATTATGTATTTTGTTTCCTTCAGTCACGGTGGCGGTGGTCTCTTTTTGATGTTCAAAATCTGGGCGGTTGTGCTTTTGCACGTTACTTCCTCGACAGGCATTTGCAAAGATCAGATCGTGTCCACGCGTATTTACGACGCGCTTCGGAAATAATGACAAAGACTGCGCATAATGAACGATACATGTCTTCGCTTCTGACGTTGTGCGCTGAGGGTGTAAGCCCAAGATCCGTCAGAACGTAATTACGGCGGCTGATCCGGAATTAAGAACAACAGCGCTGGTTGCTGCCTAAAGCATGTATCCGTGTGGCGAGAATCGTGGGAAGACTTTCGGACCTTAAATCAATAGTTGCAAGGGCGGAATCCTTTCTCGATGCTATTCCGTGTGTCGGACGAACATAGACAGCAGTGCCCCGAACAGCTGCCGATTCGTCCGCAGACAGCAGTGTCCTTTAGTGCCCCAAGGCAAGCCTCGCTCAATGACTTGGCGAAGCCCGCTTATCTGAGCCGCGTAAGCTTTGGGTAACATTCCTGATGGGGAAGGAGAAGATTAAGGTGCTGACCGGGCCAGTATCCGCGGGTGTTGGGTGGCCGTCGTTATTCGCCAACAGTATCAGTCGTACGCGGAATAACGTTTCGTCCAAGCGCGGATCATCCGAGTTGCGTTTTCTCCGCTCGATTTGGTCCGCTGGAACCGTGGGCCCGGAGTTAGATGTGGATGTCGTGTGGGGCAAGCGCGCCGTGCCTGGCCACGACTTTTGCTGCGCCCGGAGATAGCGACACCAAGGAATCTGCTGTACCTGCACCGAAGGAAAAGGCCAACAATTGAGAAGCTGCAACGGCAAAGAAATAATAACAGTCTGCGTCGCGGAACCAGCATCCACTATCAGCACCCTAGCGCCTGAAAACGCTTGCGGAAGCGCGGGAGGATGGATGCGGGCCGCGGAAATAAGCGGGTTTAGCAGAGACAATGGGGCAGCTAGGTGCTCCGCCATACCCCTCATCGGTAGTGCCTAACACCCTACTGTCTCCAAACCAGTCCTACATATATAAACTCTCCCGACGGCCTCCGCAAGTCCTCATTCTGCAGACTCCCAGACTTCCGCTTGCTCTCCACCGCTTGATCACATTACCCATCCAATTACTTTTCTCACGACACGACACGACACAATGGCCTTCCCCATCCCCCCCGAGCCCAAGACAGCCCTGGGCTACCACCGCATCCTCTCGCCCTCGGCCGGTGTGAGGGTGTCGCCCCTCTGCCTGGGTGCCATGAACTTTGGTGATGCCTGGAAGGGTTTCATGGGCGAATGCGACAAGAACACCACCTTTGAGATCCTCGATTACTTCTTTGAGAATGGCGGAAACTTCATTGGTAAGTCCTGGCAGGATCTCTGAGTGTTTACAAAGCTGACGTAGGATCACAGATACTGCGAATAACTGTGAGTGGTGTGATGCGGACCCTTCGAGATGCGAAGCTGACCAAACAAAGACCAGGGCGAAGAGAGCGAGGAATGGCTCGGCGAGTGGATGAAGGCGCGCAACAACCGCGACCAGGCAAGTTCTCCGTCTACCTAGAGATTCATCTTGCTAACCGCTTGCTTCATAGATCGTTCTTGCTACCAAATTCACCACGGGATACCCCTCCGGAAAGGGCGGCGAGACCATCAAGAGCAACTTCCAGGGCAACCACGCCAAGAGCTTGAAGGCCTCGGTCGCTGCGAGCTTGAGGAAGCTGCAGACCGACTACATCGACCTGCTGTACCTGCATTGGTGGGACTTCTCCACCTCCATTCCCGAGGTCATGCAGAGCCTGCACCATCTCGTTCAATCCGGCAAGGTCACCTACCTGGGTGTCTCCGATACCCCCGCCTGGGTTGTCAGCAAAGCCAATCAATGTGAGTTGCCACTGCTCCTCTGATTCCTACAAGGCTGACAAATATTGATGCGTGCAGACGCCCGAGACCACGCCTTGACGCAATTCTGCGTGTACCAGGGCCGGTGGAGCGCGGCGGACCGCGACTTCGAGCGCGACATCATCCCGATGGTGCGCGATGAGGGTATGGCGCTGGCGCCGTGGGGCGCGCTGGGCGGTGGCGCGTTCAAGACCGAGGACGAGCAGGCCAAGGGCGAGGGCCGCAGCATGCGGCCCCAGAGCGAGAACCAGCGGAAGGTGACGGTGGTGCTCGACCGGCTGGCCAAGGCTAAGGGCACGCTGATCACCAGCATCGCCCTCGCCTACGTCATGCACAAGGCCCCTTACGTCTTCCCCATCGTCGGCGGCCGCAAGCTCAGCCACCTCAAGGGCAACATCGAGGCCCTGAGCCTCGAGCTGACCAAGGACGAGATCCGGGAGATTGAGGACTCGGTGCCCTTCGACGTCGGCTTCCCGTCCAGCATGCTCTTCGAGTTCTTCGGCCAGCAGAAGTGGCACTCGGAGATGAACACCTTCGATATCCCGCTCGTCAAAGCGGCTGGATACCTCGACACCGTGCAGCACGTCCAGCCCATCAAGCCGAGGAAGGTGGAATGATCCCAAACAGGGGTAGGGGATTGAGATGAATGTGATGATGATAGCGAATAATTACCGAGTAACTTCCAATTCCAGAAGCAACATCGTAACTATACTTTGTACCTGTACCTTCGCAGAGAGATGAAGAGGAAGAAGAAAAGAGCAAGCCGCAAACCGCGTCTATCCCCGGGAGAGCATTAACCATTGAACCCCTTGATCTCCTTGTGCTCCACCGTTTCGTCCCACTTCGGTTTCCCCATATTGGCCCACTTGTTGTATCCGTACTTCATCGCGCCCAAGGTGGCCTGGTAAGACCCAAGACGTCCGAACTCCTTGCAAGGGTGGAATTGTGTCTGGACCCACAGGTACGCCTTATCGATACTGGTATTGTAGAATTTCCTAGCGAGACAAAAGAATTGCACTACGTCAACGGGTCGTAACATTCCCTCGATTAGAGAACACCAGGCTTCCATGGTGTGATAACGGATTGAACTTACGAGTATGCATAGTCCCTTTTCTCGTCCGACACGACCTTCATCTCCTGCTTTCCTTCATTCCACTTCTCCACCAGTTCCCGGAGGGGTAACAACTGCTGCCCGGCCGAGAATTCTCCCTCCCCTCCAATTCCCACTGTCAGCATCTTCTTGAACGTTCTCACACCACGGATGTTCCGCAGCTTCATCTGGAAGAAATCCCCGAACGGCACGACTGGGCCAGATTCCTCCTGGCAACCCATCAGGTGGAACAACCACACTGTATACCTGGACTCGAGCGTCATGCGCAGCGTCAGCTCACGGCACGCCGGCATAAGCGCGAGTACGTGGTCCAACTGAGCCGCGAGGGCGCCCAGTCCGCCGCTGGCCCGCTGCAGTATCGGACGATATCCAAGTGTTGTGCCGGCGAGGCTGAGAAGGTCGATCTGCACTTCCCAGTTGTAGACGCGTTGCAGGGACAACCTCGCGCTGTTGTTGGAGTAGAAATCCCACGCCAGAGGGATGCCCAGGAGCAGGGAGGCGCGCTCCGCATTGAGATATTCGGCGGTGGCCGTGTCGATTTGGTCGTCGGTGCGGATCCGGCCGGCCAGCTTGCAGTGCCGATGCATCTCCTCGGCGAACTCGGCGGAGATCTGGTGGTTGGTGAGGAGCAGGTTCGCCGGTGATCCCACGCGCTTGGCCTTGGATAGAGCGCGGAGCTTGCGTTGGGCGGGTGGCTCCCGACGGAGGTGCAGGCGCACGGGCAGGCTGCGCTCTGGGATCCGCGGGTCGAGCCCGGCCATCAAAGTGCTGTAGAGTGGCCGGTCCGTGAAGCTTGGGTTGTCTAGGACGTCTTCAAGGTCGCAGCATGCGAGGATGGCGAGTTCATAGATCCTATCGCGGAGCTCGCGCGGCAGCTGGAGGAAGTAGCAGGGTGGAGGGTGAGCATCGCGATTGGACAGCACGATGCGCTTGGCGATCGCGCTGAGCTTGCGCTTGGTTCCGCTGAGGGTGGAGCCTCCAGAAGGCATTCTGGTGGGCAGTTGGTGGAGGTCGGTAAGTTTGTGGGGCTGTAGGAAGGAAGGAAGAAGAAAACGAGGTTCTTCCATGGTATCTTAAGAAGCTTGGACCAATAAGTGAATGTCAAAGATCCCGTAGTGAATGAGAAGCACTTCTCCAAAAATGTTTGTCGCTGCCATCTCTGCAGGTTGCCTCTTGAACAACACTTTGACATTCCATCGAGTGACTTAAAAGACATGACGACTAGGGCTTTACAAAAAAAAATAACTGCTAAAAGATCTAATTAGATATAGCTGAGCGAGACTGGGATAGGTCGAGGTGGGGTTGGACATATCTTTGTGCACAGACTCCTCCTGTCGAAACTACTATCACGAACACTTCAACCCCATTTCTTTCCTCGATGGGAAAGCCGCCAGGCAAATTAGGATCAAGTACTATTAGTAAGAGAAAGGTCCGATATTCTATAAGACAAGAGTTCGTCGCCCGCCTCTCCAGGATTTCTGCGCAAAAAACATACGTGGGTAGCTGAAGCTATCGCCCGGACGAGAATGTCGAATTAAAAATTCTACATACACGTCCGGACGATAGCTTCAGCTACCTATGACATGTCGCATGTCTATATTCCAAGCTCCGTTCAACTTTGCGCACTTCACTACAGTGCCGATAGCAACAAGCCCATAATAAGGGCCACTTACCATACTCAAGATCCTCGCAGAGCTTACTTCAAACAAAAAAGATATGGAGGAGGAAGACAACGTTCCTGTTTCAGGCTCACACACGATATTAAGCACAATGAATAATACATCCAAAGCAGGGAGGTCGCCGAGGAAAGTTGATCTTCTGCTCGCATGCACAACAGCGTCAAGGCTAGCGTGAATTTATTTTTCGCCATTCCATGGGTAGTTGAAGCTATCGTCCGGACGTGAATGTATAATTACTTATTCCACATTTACGTCCGGACAATAGCTTCAACTACCCATACAAGTCCTTTTCATTGGGGAAAGAAAAAACCAGAGAGAAGAACAGGCATATTTATTTACGCAATGTTCTAGTGCTATTCTTCGCGCTAGCCATCGGCTGCAGTACCCCTCTGTACTACTTCCCGGAGAGCAGCGATCCCTAGAAGCTCGGACCATCGGAGTCGACTAAAAGAGGAAGATCGCACGCGAGACGCTTTTCATGCATCAGTTGACCGGTTCAATTGAGATCTACCATGTGTGTAATTTGCCAGATGTTTGCAAACGCCTGAAAATCACCGACCAGATTTACTCTTGCTCGCTGTCGTCACCATCCTCGTTAGTCGTGAGCTCCGGCTTGTCTCCTACAGGATGCTCATTGAAGACAGGTTCCTTCCACTTCCACATGATATCGTTAGCAAGGTAGGTGTAGAATGAGCAGTACACCTCTTGAATCTGGTCTAGCACCTGTAAGCCCAGGCTGAGGGTGCGCACTGCGGCCTGCATCTTCATGCCCATGAAGCAGGTCTGCAAGATGTCTGTTTCAATCCAGAACTCGTACTTCCTGTTCTTCTCATCTTTCACCAGCTGCTTCATGTGGCACTCAGGAAGGTCGTAGGTGCTGAAGTCCGGAATCTCCCAATGCTTGCAGTGAAGCTTACCGACAGGCTTGAGTTCAAGCCTACCACTACTTTGGGCGTTCAGAGCTGCGTAAATTTCAAGAACATCGGAGGAAGGCATTTCAACCGCCGTAACCTCGAGTCCAGTGCTCTCAATCGTGCTGACGCAGGTTATGTCGTTGAACGCCTGCTCTAGGACAGCCATCTGTTCGTCAGTCCCGTGAGCGCCGACGGCGGCCTTCAGAATGATGCCGGACTTCTCTTCGGTATGTAAGGAGAACTTTCCCCGCATGTGAGGCTCCTCCAATTCGTCCCAGTCTCCGACCCTGACGTACTTATCCTTATAAAAGCCGTTGAAGAGGTTGCTGCAGGCGACGTTGAGATCACCTGGCATGTTGACTGACGTCTCGATAACCTTGGGAAATTCTAGCTCAGCAACACTGCATATCTTGCGTGCAGCGTAAATGTCATCGTTGTACTCCGGGCAGACGTTGTGGTGCAGCAGATAGTTGTAGAAGTTCTGCAACACTGTCGACGCAAGGCGGATCTTAGCCAAATCATAGAACACGAGGGCCGGCCATTCAGAAGAGCTGCAGAGATGTCATCAGCGAACGATTCTTTTGGAAGAGGTATGGGAAGCTCACAGAAAACCTTTTGCGACCTCTTCAAAGGCAATGGGCCAGTTCTCGTTCTCATCTTTATCCGGATCAACGGTATAGGTGGCCATCATGAGGGCAATTTCCTGCGCGTCTCGTTCCTCTAGCTCCTTGTCCTTGATTCCGCCTGTAAACTGGCGCTGACCGTGTTCAACGCCGCCATACTTCATGAACTTGGCGAAGACATTGGCATAATGCTGGTGCATCTTGCGCCTCGTGTTGTAGCGCTGGATGGCGCATTCGATCCGCCTAGCGGAATTAGCGTTGTGTTACGTAGGGAACGAGAAGAGATTAACTCACAGTCGGAAGGAGATGTCAGGGTCGTACATGCCCACTTCTGCTTGAAACTCGGCCGGTGTGACTGGGGCGTCAGCGAAGAACTCCTCGAATCCATGCGGCTTGTCGAAGCCATAGGGCTTTTCCATCTTCGGCTGCTTCACCGGGCGCTGGACCTTCTTGCTCTTCGTAGGCTTAGGCTGAGGCTCTTCATCCGATGCGACGTCGACATCGGACTCGTCGTCATTTTCATCAAGAATCGTCTTGCCCATTAAGGGAAGCTTGCGCTTGATCTTGTTGCCTTCGACTACATCCAGCAAGGCGCTCTTCTTGAGGGCTTCCACGACTTGGCGGAAAGGCTTGTAACGGCGCATCTTGGGGAAACCGCATATCGACTTGATAGAAATCGGTAGGTTGAGGCGACCTTGACATTTCTCGAGGAGGTGCTTGTCGAATGGAAGGTTCTCGTCTGAGAAGTAGTACTCGACTTGGCGCCGGATCTCATCACCTTGAGGGTGCTCGGGGACGAAGTCATGCTGCAGCAACGCTTGGGTGAGACCATTCGCAGCGACTGGAGTTTGAGTTTCAAGCTGTGTAGCCATGCTAGGGTTGGCGGCAGGCTGGTCCGCGGCGGCTTGGTCCATGGGCGACGCCATTGTGAGCTGTGGTGGTCGGGTGTTCGTGTTGCGTTATAAAGAGAGCATGCAGGTCCGTCGAAATGGAGCACAGGGCCAGTGCAGGCAGGTGCCCAAAAGCGGAAAGAGCCACCTGCAGCGCGCTGCATCTGGGAGCACGCGCTCACGTGTAGTCAGACGACATGCGCAGGTCGGAGGAGGACATCACCCATATTGCAGCATGAAACGGCGCCGCGACAAGGGCACGCGGAAGGTAGCTGGCACCGGCGCGTTGCGCCATTGCAGCAAACGGCGGCACGCGCCGCGCAAACAAACGGAGATTTTTTAAATCATGGCCAGCGCCGCTATATTAGGTCCTCACCACTACCGGCACATGGGCCGCTTCAATACTCATCCGGCCGTGTTTCGCGCCCCTTTCGCTGCCTCAAGTACAGGCACGTAATTAGTCTCAGCGCTGGGCTTGGTGTAGGCGGGCGCAGCGAATCATACGGGCGTAGCTGCGGCTCCCCTGTGATGGGCAACACGGCGGCTATTTCGTCAAGTGGGCAGCCCGGCCACCGGGATCCAGCCTTTCCAGGAGCCGGGACGGCTGCAGACGCGCGCCTGGGACGGGCGGCGCCGCTGTCATCGGCCTCGGACATATCAGCAGCCGCAATCGCGCCGGCCGTTAATTGATGGCGAATTTCATGGGTGTGCTGCGCCCGGGGTTGGGTCCACTTGGTTGCCGTCGAGCCAGGGTTGGGCGTGGGGACCCATCGTGATGCACGCAGACACGCACCTGCCTGTTGCACTCTTCGCGGCAGCAACACCAACGCCCAAAGGATCGGAATGGGCGCAGGGCTAGCTGCACAGGCAACGCAGAGTTTGCGGCGCCCAGCAAGCCTAAGGCGCGGGCTAACATGCGATGCCAAACCGCGGCTGTGTCGTTCGTGTGTTTCATTTACACACGCAGATCCGCACGCGTCGCCGCCGCCCTCGCCTGGCTGCCAAATAGGGGAGCCGGCCTCGCGCCTCGACGTTCTCGCTGCGCCTCTCGCCTGCATTCCCCGTGGCTGCACGCAAGTAAGCCGTCCGTTCCTTCACGCAACTTCCACCTGTTGGCCTGGCGCCCAAGACATCTTAGGGGTCTGCAGACTATAGGGACGTGGCTTCCACACCCCACCAGTCCGGAACTCTCCCAGCCCGATCACTAGCCTCCCGCCAACGGACTCTCACCTGTCCGAGTCCCGCCTTCCCGCCCTCCGCTCACTCCGCTCCTCGACGGCAGCTGGCCTGCGCAAGACGACCTTCGATCAAGGAAAGCATGGCTCACGGCGTTTCGAGATACTGCCTCTGATCACCCGCTCTCCGTACTGCGCCCACCCTCACGCCATTGCGCCTCGGTCCGCCCGACCTTCCCGCGCAAGCAGTACTTACGCCGCGCCATACTATTCCCCGCCCGCCTTTGCCTCGCTCGCCCACCACCGGACTTTGAGCGCCATTGGCCCGCCATGTCGATCGCCCGCGGTATCCAGTCCGCCATCTTCTTCTACCTTTCCTGTGCGCCATGTGTTGGCATGGCTCACCAGCGCCGGCTGAAGAAGGAAGCCCGACGTGACCGTATCGAAAAGGCCGCCTTGCAGCTCGAGTCGCCAGACGCTTACCGCCATCCGGACCCCTCGTCGACAAATCCGCACTGGAACGAGGAGATCGCATTAGGTCCGGGTCCACCACCGCGAGGAAAGAAGAGGAACAAGCGGAACATCGGGACTGCCGGCACGCAAGGATCTGCAAGAAGCCGAGTGAACAGCGACTTTGATGGGGATGGCGTGGCTGGTATCGAGATGAGCGTGTCGCCCGGCGCCTCCGACACTACGTTGAATGACGCCCGCTGGGACACGCGCAGAGATGAGAGGGAAGACGACGATACATGGGGCGTCGAAACAATAAGTTCAAGAGGTGGTGTGAGGTTATCGAGCAGCGCAGGCTCTGCCACGGGGTTGGTCCCTCTCAGCAGGCCCAGCACAGGACGATCCGCCAGCGAAAGCTACTACACCCCCCGTCCACCTCCAGTCAACGAATACCACCCTCCCGTTGTTAGCGCACTTGCTCCCCATGCTGGCGCTAACAGTTGGATGCTTGCACCGCCGCCAAGCGCAAAGGTCATGAGTGGGAAGAAGAAATCACCCAGCAGCAGAAGCGGGAGTCGTGCGAGCAGCCGTGGCGACGTTAGCTTACGGCGGGAAGTGAGCCAGAGAGGCATTGCTGAGAAGATCAAGAGGGGCGAGACCCCGGAGGTGCCTCCAGTCTCAAGGGGCAGCTCGTATGCCAGGAACTCCAAGTCAACGCACGGAAGCCCGAAGGCTACCTTATCTCCAACTCTGTCCGCCAAGAAGTTCAGCCATGAGCGCAGGTCCGTAGCGGAAGACTCGGATGCGTCAGACGACAGCATCCCACGCGACAAGAGACATGACTCAGGCAACCACCTTGCTATCATCTCACCGAACGTTGAGCGCGGATCCCCAAAACACAACAACGCGGCCAGGCAGAGATTATCGACTGTGCATTCAGGAGAGACCCTGGTTAAGCGACCAAACACGGTCCGAGCGTCGACGCAAATGGAGCTCAAAACCTCCGTGCTGCATAAGGAGAACATTAGCGAGCTCCCTGTGAGATCCAAAACAACCAGGGCCATCAAGAAACCGACCCCTCTTGTCATCCGCGATAGCTCCCTCAATCTCCTCCAGGAACTTGTCTCTCCCAACGCGCTGCTGAACTCTCAATTCGTCAAGTCCCCAACTCTGGAAGCGAGGATAAAGCTACCGCCAACCGACTCGTCGGAGGAGCTTCAACTCCGGTCGCTCAGCCCCTGGTTTCCTTCTGATGACTTCATGGCGGCAGGCGACGATTCCGGCTCCGACTACGCGCAAAACCCTCGTCTCCGGTGGAGCATGGATATCTGAACGCATTAACATACACCCTTTCCACACATTGTGGACCCCAGTCTTTCTTTGATTACGAATCTGCAAAATACGCTTCTGTGCTCTTCATTTGGTTTTATTCTGCTTCTCGATTCTCTTCTTCTCGACAGGCAGCGAAGTGTATTTTGGCATAGCGGGTTTGGCGTTAGTTGTCCCTGGGAAGTCCATACACAGCCGCAAGACGGCTTATGACGAGAGCGCTTGCATTGGGGTCATGTCTGTTTGTTGCTTTTTTTCGCTTCTGCATCACACTCGTGCATACATTTATTCTTACCCGATTTGGACTTTTTTTTCCTTTTTTTACTTTCTGCACAGTTTGGCAATGCATGGTATTGGCATTGGGATAGATGAAGGAAGGGATCAGATAGCACAGAAAAGGGCTTCCGGCCCCAACGATAGCCGTTCAATTCAGTAGAAACGACCCTGCCTCAACTAGAAGTTTAGCTTCAGCTATGACGTTCCGGCCCCAAGGATCGAGATAACCCCGCTTTCGGCATATGAGGTGATGTGCAGCATCCATGACCATGATCAGCCCTACGACCCCGCCAAGGCCAGCCGCTCCCGTCCCGGCGGCGCGGCAACAAACGCGCATCATTGCAGAAGCGCGTCGCCCAACACGAACCTCCATCGCACCACCGCCCACCCCCGCACCCACCCCCTCGCAACGCCTCAAGCTTTCCCCGACGCCCGACGGGTTGCTTCGACCCCGACCGACCGACCGACCCAAGCGAACCGAGCCGAGCCGAATCGACCGCACACACGCAGCAATGTCACTCCCGGGCCTCTCGCTGCCGGGGCTGTCCATGTCGGCAGCACCGCCGCCATCGGCCGCGGACGTGCTCGCGCCGTCGTCAGCGCCGCGCACGCAGGACCTGGCGCCGGGAACGGAGTACCGGTTCGAGGTACCGTTCAACGCGACGCTGACGGTCAAGCTGCTCAACGGCACGGCCGAGTGCTTCGGCACGGAACTGGCATGCAACGCCAAGGAGCCGTACCTTTTCCGGGCGGGCACGAAGGCGGCCATCTTCACGTGGCACGGCTGCCGCTTGCAGGTCGAGGGCGACGTCGAGAGCGAGTACCAGGCCGAGGAGACGCCCATGGTCGAGTACGCAAACGTGCACTTCGCGCTCGAGCGGCTGCGCGGCGCCGTGACGACGCACCAAGAGGTGGGAAGCGGCGGCGAGAAGCCAATTGGCCCGCGCGTGCTGGTCGTGGGCCCGGAGAACGCGGGGAAGACGAGCTTGGTGCGGCTCTTGACGGCGTACGGTGTCAAGATGGGCCGCCAGCCCATCATCGTCAACTTGGATCCCCGGCAGGGCATGCTGAGCCCGCCCGGCTCGTTGGCTACGGCCACGATGGCCAGCGTGTTGGACGTTGAGGAGGGTTGGGGCAGCAGCCCCATCAACGGACCCAGCCCCGTCCCAGTCAAGATGCCGCTCGTCTATCACTTCGGACTGGGCAGCCCGGATGACAACCCGAGAATGTATCGGGGCTTGGTGACGAGACTGGCGCTGGCGGTGACGAGCAGGCTGGGCGAGGACGATGAGGCCAGAAAGTCAGGATGCATTATTGATACGCCCGGCGTGCTGAGTGTGGATAAGAAGGGCGTGTATGAGAATATACAACATGTTGTTTCGGAGTTTTCAGGTGTGTGCACGATGACTATGCTGCTACCAGACGGAAGCCTTCGCCAAAATCCTATACCTACAAATTTGCTGTCTGCGTGCTTGGTGTACATCTACTCACAAAGCTTTTCTAGTGAACGTCATCCTCGTCCTCGGTTCAGAACGCTTATACAGCGATCTTTCCCGCCGTTTCTCGCGCCCCGGCGAGGATCCGGTCCAAGTCGTCAAGCTCGACAAGTCAGGCGGGTGCGTCGACCGCGACGAGACTTACATGAAGGCGTTGAGACAAACACAAGTCCGATCTTACTTCTTCGGTCATGGTTCCACCACACTCAGCCCGCACACGCAACGCCTCGACTTCAATTCTCTTCACATATTCCGCACCGTAGACAGTAAGTCCTCACTTGACCATCTGGTGGTTTCAAATACTAATTCCAAACCCATAGCATCCGCAACCAATCCTGCATCATCCTTCCTTCCCGGCGGCGAGACCGACGACGACGCCGAGTCTTCGGGGCGGCTATACGACAGAATCAAGCCGTCACTCATGATACAGAATGGGTTACTCGCCATTACCCATGCCGAACCGTCAGACAGCTACGAGCACATCCGCGACAGCAGCGTCGTGGGGTATGTGTACATCGCCGACGTGGACGAAGCGAAGCAGAACGTCAAACTGCTGGCGCCGCTGAGTGGCCAAATCCCGCGAAGCGCCATGATCTTGGGCAATTGGCCGGAGGACGTTGCTGGGTTGGTGGGTTGATTGGGACCCTGAGCACCTCGGCTAAGGTCGTTGGTTGTGGTTGGGATGACGGGGCATTTTCGGAGAAACTGAAGAGAAAAGTCGTGAGCGGAGACCTTGGCGGATGCTTGAGTTGTGCTTGTGAGGTGGAGTGATGATGCTCGGAAGCTGAAACACGTGCATCAAAGAGCAGATTCATGCCCGGGCTTCTACTTCCCTTTTCTTTTTTTGCTTCACCACGCTGCATTCGGATAGCATTTTGCGTGGTGCCTGGAGTTAGGTTCGACGACAAGAATCAGAGGACATCGATTGGGAAGGCCCATGACGAAAGATCCCGCCAAACCCTTGGCTCTGATCACCCGGTGCGAGCGTCCGTGCGCTATTCCCGACCCTGCTGTCACAGAAATTACGGCAGCCGGATCGAACTGCCAATCCGGCGGCCGGCGTCTGTTTCGACCTCAGCGCAGATCCCGAGGGGTCCTTGGCAAGCCAAACGAGCGACAAACAGGCGGACGACGATTGGCCATAGGCGGCCACAGGACAGTCGGACGTCTCGATTTGCGGGGTTCTCGCCCGGTCGGGCCGCAATCAACGTGCGGTGGCCCCATTTTTACAGGCCGCTGCCCACTATGAGGTGACACATGCGGAGGGTCGTCGTCGGGCCGGGGGCTGCTGCGACAAGCGACCGACCGAAAGGGGGAGAGGAAGAAGTGGCCCGGCAAGACGGACCGCGGGCAGTCGGCGGTCTGAGAAGGGCGGGATGAGGGGGTGTTGGATGCAAGCTGGCGGCGACCACGTCGGCGTCGGCTCTGGGGATCCGTGCGCGGCGGACGGGACACGGTTTTCTGTGAAGGGTGGCAAGCCGTTCCACCCCCCGGTCGCGGGAGACATGGAGGCGGCCGGTGAGCAGCGGCGCGCGTGCGTTCGCGGGCGGGTTGGGGCTCGCGTCGAGGTCGGGCGCGTGGGCGTGCGCGAATCGTGGATGCTGCGTCGTCCGGATACGCCAAGGATCTCCACTGACCGCATGTGAGCGGAGGGCTCGTCCTTCGCGGGCGGAGCGGTCTGGGATTTGGCTGGCCCGCTCATACGGGCCCGTCGCTTTGGCGGACGCGTCGCAGGAGGTCGGGCCGTGGGCTCGAAGTGACGTACATGACGGACGAAGCGAATATTGCCGGATTGGGTAAGCGTGCCTTCTCCAGTATCAGAAAATCGCAGTGTCTGACGCTTCGCGGTTGACTGCCGGGCCTGCTGGGCGTCTACCGGCCCTTGAAAGCTCTGTTTCGGCCCTTCTAAACGGTCGTCCAGAATTTTGCGCGCCTATTTAATTTTAATGTAGCCGTTTGCCCTGATATGATTGGTTTACCCCGGCCCTCAGCGTGGCTGTGCAACAGATCATTGCCCAACATCCCTGCTCGTCGACCGCCTCTCCACTTCCCACGAGATGCGAAAATGCCGCTAATTTCTGGTCTCACAATGCCTCTGCCTCTGGAGCCAGAGCAAAGCCAGAGCAGGAATTTCCACGAGCACGCCGCCCAGCAGCTGCCCGGGATGCCGCGCGCGACGACTACACCACCAGAGGACTTTGGCCCGGCGGCGGCCCCGCTGGCTCGAGCATCGCTGCTGGGGCTGCCGCGTGAGGTGCGGAACCTCGTCTACGAATTCGTCCTGTATGCATCGCGGAGACCAGCCGTGGGCAACGACTACGCCACCGCACGCCCGCTGCTGATGGACGCCCTAACATACGGCCCGGCCCGCGTGCTGCTCCTGGTCAACCGCCAGATCCACGCCGAGTACGTCGAGTCCGTGTACCGCTATTGCCAGCTGCAGGGCGAGCTGGGGCCCGAGGACAGCTGCGAGCTCAAGCTGTCGACGGGCGGCTGGCCGCGCCACCGCGCCCTGCACCAGGCCGGCCTGCTGCAGCACCTGCGCAACTGGGAGGTGCAGACCGACTTCACCGACGTCGTGGGCGACCCCTTCATGCCGCGCTGGGTCCTGTACCTGGGGAGCCTGCCGCTGAGCCAGTCGCTGGAGCTCAAGCAGCTCAACCTCGAGGCCTCGCTGGAGAAGGCCCTGCCGCAGATGCCCGCCCTGCGCGAGCTCACTCTGCGCCTGGTGCTGCCTCCCTACCCGCGCCTGCAGAAATTCCTCACCAGCGGCTTCGACTTCGCCCGCTTCCTCGCCTACCAGCCGCCGCTCCAACCCGACGCCGCTCCCACTTCGCCATACTCGCCCGTGCTGCATCCGCCCCCGCGCCTGCGCCGCCTGACCAAGCTCGTCACCCCGGACTTTAGCGACGACGGCGCCCAGACGTATCTCGACGGCACCCACGTGCTCGAGCTGATGGAGCGCGTCGACCGCGTCTGCCAGAAGACGGGCCGCCTGGAGAAGACGTCGGAGCTGGTGCGCGACCCCAACTACTGGAAGTTCTACCAGGAGTCGCTCAACGCCGGCAAGAGCTGGGTCATGCACAACGAGCGCGCCATCGCCTACGCCGAGGCCCGCGCCTGCGCCGAGCAGGGCTACGACCGCTGGGTCGCCAAGGGGAAACCGTTGTGGAACGAGGCCGTCAACTGGAATTGACAATCCTTGGAGCCAGAGGACTTCTTATTCTTCTTCTTCTTCATGACGCGGCATTGTCTTGGGGGTATGGGTGCGTGGCGTTTTGATCCATCCTTGAGGGAACTTCGAATTATCATGGCCGGTCCGGGGAGGCTGACGCTGGGACGAAATTGGACATGGGGCTTCTCAATGGCGCTGCGCTGGTTACACTTTGGATCGGTGAAAACGGACTCTGGATTTAGAAAAAGACATCAAGATATACGGACTTATATCCATTCGGCCCGCCAACCAGGGCTATTATCGACCTTACCACTCTCCATACGATACGTGTACCTGCTGACAAATCATGCAGCTGTGGGTCTGCATTCACACTTCGTCATTAACCTATTTTAGACTGCATGCATTGCCGCTTTATCTGTGACGTTGTGTCCGGAGCCGCGCGTAGCCCCTGGTCGTTTTCCTGCCACTGTTACTAATACATTGCTATGGCCACGCCAGCAGTCGAAGTGCATAGCTTTCCCCCTCCTCTCAGCTTTTGTTGCATCTCCTAGAGACATGGGGTGCAACCGGCCGAGAGCCGGCTCATTTCGCAGATCACCAATTTTCCACCTTTGTTGACATATCTATCCCTCGCTTCAACTCGCCATTAATCGGCTCAGAATGCCTGTTCGTATCATGTTCCACGAGAATGGTCCTGCCGCTGTTTGACAGCTGGGCCAACGAAACCCTTGCAGTTATGCCCCCTCAGTGTACTGTCATATCACTTCTTGAAATACCAAGTGAAAATCTTCCATATCAGCTGGAGAAAACAGGCAGCAATTAGTTCCTGCGTTGAATCTTGGAAAGCACAAACAAAAACAGCTCGCAGAGAACTTCATTCTTACGTCTTGTCTTAGGTTCCGCGTTTCTTCGTCACTGTGTCACTCGATATCGTCGCATTCCGAGCAGTATGCGCCGGTATTTCTCTGTACTCTACCGACGAAGAAGATTCATTATCTACAGAACAACTGGAAATAACGACCTGTGAATGAGTGTAGTTGTGGGTATGGCTCATAGCTGCGGTAACGACAGCCTCCGCTAGGGCATAGGAGTTATGGCTTAGTTTTCACTCTCCCTCCTTACTATAAGAATGATAGAGAAGCGCCGGGCATTTTTCGAAGCTTTCTTTCCGGGCTCGATATTATAACCTATATACACGGGTATCGATATGTTTTCTCTTAAAACCTATAGTGGCTGTAAGGCACAAATCCACGCCGGCTACTTAGTTTGAACCCATGTAACAACCTCGCGGGACAAATAGGACCGAATTTTTGATTTCCCATCGCTTGTGAACTTTCTATACGATTTTCAATATCTGTCGGCGCTGTTTACTCGATGGCCCAGATTGTCGTCGCTCAAGAGTATGTAGTCGCGCGTGCATTGCCTCATTCACACTGTTCACTTAGTAAAATTTGTGTACTTGTCTCGCTGTAAGGTTGGCAGGCAGGTCTTCAATCAGGATTGTGAAAAGTATACAAGCTCGAAGAAACGAAGGCCACGAATACGGCAGCTAGAGGAAGTCCAAGCGCAGTCTTGCGCTACGCCAACCACCAACTACAAGAACATCAGCATCACCATACTCAACACACTAGAACACCATACGCTAATTGCTCACCCTCCTCTTTACTGCCCGTCTTAATGCGGGATAACGGATGCAGGCATCATGCACCGTAGCGCAGTACAAAAGTACGGTCTTTCTAGGCAAAGCACGGATTGGCAATCGGTAAGAGACGTATGTTTGGTGAGCTCTTAAGTGATTTAGAAGCCAGAAAAAAATAATGTCCGAACGCCCAAGCCATCAGCAGAAGAAGCAGGATATAGGAAAGGAGTAAGGGACTAAGCAATGATGACCAACGTCTGAACAACAATCTCTTGTTTCCATCTCCGCCTGAGCGTTTCCGCTATCTTTCCGAAAAAACTGCAACAGTCTTGTCCAAACGCACGTATATCCAGTAAAGACAGCCGTCTCGGTGCAGAAGCGGTGAGACTAGCGAACGACTCTTGATCCAACAAAGACAGGAAAGCATGAATGTTGAAGTCCCTTAAATCATAATCATCATAAATCATATCCGAAGTCCCATCCCGTGGGAGAGAAAGAAAGTAAAGTTCCAGCAACATTCCCAATGATCCCTTTAGCCCTTTCCAGTCACGGTTCTCCTTCCTTTCCATATCTGAACCTCAACCCAAACTCAGCTGAATAAAAAGATGGAAGAAAGCCATCCAGAAGGTTATGTCAAAGCGAACTACATCTGCAAACCCCTTCGCGACCAAGAGAAAAATACCACTAGGAAGTGAAAGGCTATCTCAGTCGAGCTTGAGAGGAAAATGAACGAAAGCAAGTCTTTTGCCATCTCCTCGCGAAGTTCGAAAAAGAGAGAAGCGAAGGTAAAGAGACAATAGAAACCGCACCAGCCCCAAGCCTCTCCGGAAAGGTCAATAAGCGCATAGGTAAGCGCAAAAAATAGTAGAAGAAAGCAAATGCATAGTGTAAGAAGGGGGGCTTAGTGTAGCGTAGGAAGCCGTGTAAGCATGTATCGCGAGATCATTGCCTTGAGTACGGGCGATTCATTAGTGCGATTTCGCGCGCAATCGTTCCCCATTCAAGCTCGCGTCGGAGCGGCTCGCCACGTCGTTGGTGTTGGTATTCCTCCCATTTGAGCAGCTCGTAACTAGGTGTTGTTAGCTCAGTTTTGAGAAATGTCAGAGTCTAGACCACTCACGTGAACCTCAGGTGCGGCTGAATGATGACGTTCAACCTCCTTGCGCGGACAAAGCAGTATGCGCGTGGGAAACTCAGGCCAAGCTCGTTCATGACCTCGGCGATGCAGATGGTGGCAGACCTGCTGACCCCCACGCGACAGTGGACGAGAGTGGCGGTACCATCAATCTTGCCTTGTTCAATGAAACGTAAACACCGGGAAAATTCCTCAGTCAGAGGATCGACCCCATTGTCTTGGACGCGGTCGATGTAAAGGAGATTCTGAGTGCCAAACTCCTCCATGGTCTCCTTCACCCAAGAGACCGGCTCGCCGACGGAGAGTACTCGCGTGATGCCGAGTTCTCGCAGGAGCTCAGGATTGTTGGCATGGTTGAGGTTGCCTAGGTACATGTACGGCAGGATGCGGCTGGGTAGGCTGCCGTCAAGCTTCGACAACCAAGCAGGTTCCTGGAGGGTGAGAATTGAACCGCCAAAGCGGGGAGACTCCTGCAGGATTCGTGGCTGGATGCTCGTTAGGAGCGCCACGTCAGATGAATAGGCGAAAAAGTTCCGACCTCGGTCCCGATGTAGGCGCACCCAAGCCTCGTGGACCGGAAGTCCCTCCGCGAACATGAAGTAGGTGAGCCCGAGCAGAGAGCTCTCGGTGTAACCGTCCGCACAGTGGATCAATAGTTTCCTTGACCGGTCCGTCCTCTCGTTCATCTCGCTATCCCCATCTTCGTCAATACCTGAATCTGTAGCATCCACGGGGTTGGCTATTCTGTAAATCCAATGACACATCTCCATCAGACTGTCGACTTCAGCGTGAGACCAAGTTGGGGGTACGATGCTGCCGGACGACGGGAACGAGAGACTGAGGGTTGGTCTTTTGATCTTCTCGAGCATCTTCGAAGCCGCTTGCAAAGACCGGGAGTCAGGGCAATGGGCATGATCGTTCGCCTCGATCAAGACGTCGAAATCATTCGCAGACGATATTCCTAGTTCGGGGTCGGGCGTTGGCCCCATGAAAACGTTGTGGCTGATCTCTGAGGCTTCGGACATGGTACACATCTCCAAGCGTTCCCAATAGACTGCGATTGTCAGCATGTTGTTACAGAACCGTCCCTCAATCATCAGCCGGACAGCAGCGTATGAGCAAGCGAATAATTGACCAGGGAGATCGCCCACGTGTCATGCAACGACCAAATGTCTGGGCCAATGATCCGCTGCAAAGGAGTCTTGGAAACGCTGCCGTCCGGGATTTCGCGGGATCCCTTCAATCAGGAGCTTAAGTGGGAGCTTACAAAAATCCATTACATTACCCGTCATGCAGCCTCGAGAATCTACTGCCACCAGTTCGGGGTGGTTTTCCTCGAACGCGCTGAACGGATCTGCGTCTGAGCGTCAGTAAAAGGTGAAACTTGGGCGTTGGACTGACGCAAAACTTACCAGACACAACAAATGTATTGAAATCCTGCACATCACAGCCCGTGCCGATGTGCCTCTCTCTCCATGCCCTCTGCGCACCTGAAATCCTCGTTGCCAGTCTCACGACCTCGTCATGGGGCATCTTTTCATCTCCGTAGACGATTATGTCCGAGACAGTGGCCATTTTGCAGGCCTGGATCTGAAAGTTCCTGACAGAGAAGCCATCCCGAGGATCTATCTCGAGAAATTGAGCGGCGTCGTTGGGCGAGTGCTGCACGAGCAGCAGCTCGTTAGGGGGGATTGCACCCTTGAGCTTGGCACTGCTGAGATCTCCGTCGGCCTTGACAATGGTCAGGCCTCTGATGCAGCGGGGCACTTTGCGTAGCGACCTCTTCCTCTGAACAAAAAAAGCCAATTGTATCTGGTTGTCGGCATGTAGGCCGTGCAGCCATGGAAAGACCTGCTTCGGATCTGGCAGTGGCTGTGTTGCCCAATGCTCGACGGCGCGGGAGACGGTGTTGGCGTCGATTGAATAGACAGGGGGCTCATCGCAGATCCGAGGGAGGCTGTCGGGTGGGGCTAAGAGTGAGGAGGCCTCGAGGACGACTTGTTTGACTGGCGGGGATGCCGGAGGGGTGTCGAATTGCTGGACAGGTTGGGGACCCGGGTGGCAGACTGGAAGGTGTTTGTTTGGGATGGGAGCCGGGGTCCCCCGTGGCGAGGTATTGAGCGACAGACTGGGAGGAGGGGTGGAGGAGCGCGCCGGAAGCGACGGCGCCCTGGCTACAGCGGCAGCCATTACGATGTCGGCCACGATTGCGACAGGCGTGGATGAGGAGGAGGGACGGGAGGTTTAATGCTGAGGTGGTCGCGGCGAGGGCTCAACGGCTGGCTGCAGGCCGTCTGGCGGGCGCAGGGCGGCAAGACGGGAAGGCTGCGGGTTGCAGGAGGAATGCAGGCCGGGAGCTCAAGAAGGCAGTTCAGAGCATTGGGCTGCGCTGGCGGCGCATAAAAGCAACAGCGGCCGGGCGGCGTTGGGGCGAGGCGCTCGGTGGGACGAGGGCGGGCGGTTCTGCAGGCGATGCTGTGTCGGAGGCGGGCAGCGTGGGCGTGGGTAGCACAGCCGGGGCCAGACGCGTTGGAGGGAGGAGGAATTGGAGAGGATGGTACAGAGGTCGGGGAGGGAGTGGCACAAACGAGGTGCGGCGGCGCTCATCCCCGCTTGCTTTGGTGCAAGGGTGGTCTCATCAATCAGGCGTGGAGAAGGCTGGACTACCAGGACAAGGGCCTGGGCGCTAGCGAAGCTCTTTCCGCTGCCACCACCCTCGGTTTGTCGCGTGCGCTCTGGTCTCCGTCGCCGCGCATCGCACCGGCCGCAGCGGAAGCGTGGGGATCTTCCCCGGCGGAATGAGGGCCTTGCCGATAAGTAGGCTGGCGCCTTATCGCGCCGCCCCTGTGCGGTGTTGGCCGCAGAGCGGCAGAGCGACGGGGCGGTGCCAGCGCAGCGCCATGAGTAGCTGGGCTGGAGAGCGGTTGGTCCGATGGCAGCTGCATCATCGGAGCTGGCTCTCCCCGCTAAAGCTAACTGCTGGTCGACCGGAGTAGGCGGGTCTCTGCCTCTAGCGCCGTGATCCGCGCCAAGCCAGAGGGCCCACATGGACATCGCGATGCCAGCGCTCGGGCCGGCCAACATCACATACCTTGGAGAATCCGGCTGCGAGCCTGCACGACGGCACGCCGCGCGATCGATCAGAGAGCTGCCGCCGCCATCATCGCGGCGCGCTGCCCTACGCCCCCACCGCCGCCGGCGGGATACTCGCCACCCTCCGCCTCCGCGGTTAGTCACTCGCCGCGCCATCCTTGTCAACAGTGAGCCTCCCGCAACACCGGGCCGCCCGCGTCGCTAATTGGCCCGCTGCCGCCTTCCCCTCATGGTTATGCTTCTCGTGCTTGACTTCACCATCGCATCGCAGCAGGGGAAATAGCCGCTCACATCATCACTCTCAGCCGCGCCCCACCAGACGCGCGCCGCACTGGCTGCCTGCTTCGAGAAAACATGTGCGCCTGGCTGCATCCAAAAGACCGAAAGCGCGTCCGTCTCATGCAGAAATCATCTTTCTGACACCGCTTGCCCACCGTTGCGCCGGGAAAAGCAGATGGGCTTCCATCGTGCATGGGTCCAAAGTGCCGATGTCCAATCAGCGTGCCGCTGCCGTTGGTGTGATCTTCAGCCTTCCGTCTGATCTTGCGCCATATTCCCTACTTGAAGCAACCCGACTCGGCCTGGGCGGACTTCTCACCCCCCTCTCGCTGCCAAAGTAAAAGACGTAGCGGCAACTTCCAGCCGGCGCACGCCAACGCAGAGCACCTTCTGAATCATTTGCGAACCATGGACCATCTTGCACATGCTTAACCGTTTTCTTCCGCAAAGCCTCCCGTCGGACCCTGAATGCGATCTTCGCTGCTTCTCCCTTCTACCCATGTCAGGTTCCTCCGAACACCTGGCGGGTGCGCCCGTGCAGGGTACGAATCGGGGCAGCCTGCCTTGATCGTCGCTCGTGTGCCCGAGAGGGGGAGCCAGACACATTACTCGCTGCCACGCAATGCGAAAATGATGCGACTGTTTTCCAAAAAAACCGTTCCGGTGACCACTAAAATTCGGGTGCGTAGCAGAAATAGTCCAGCCTGTCCTAATGTCTTGCTCTATTTTTGCTGTCCCGAGCCCGCTATCTTGGGCCTGTTGGTCGCCCGGAGGCCATGTTTGGCTATGTATCTTGTCAAGCTCGTACCATCTGATCTTATTCGCACACGTACTGTACATACAACCGTGTGCAACGACCGACTCGAAGCGATGCAATAGCAGCCAGTTCCCAAGTGGGGTCTTCAAGTGCCATTCGAGTCTATCGCGCATATTCCTCACCGCAGTTTCATATCGGGGGCGTCCTTCAATTCCATATCGTTTGCCCCGTCAATTTCCCTACACAGCTGTCCCGGTCTACTGAACCTCATTTTGTCCAGATCGACGTACTTGATACAAACAAGCATCGACCATGACTTAACCAAACCGTTTGTTTCAGCCTGTCGCCACTTTGGCACTGTCAGCTTACTTTCTCTCCACCTCCGCTCTATCCCTCAACTCCCCCACCAACCTCTCTAAATAGAACATGCGCAGATCCCTTGGCACCTCTTCGAACCCCTTCACCACCTTCTCTACCGCTTTCCTGCCCTCCTCGTACGCAGCGATGTCCCTGTTTCCGTAGACGTCCCTGCCGGCGGCGTACACCTCCTTCCTCAGGTTTCGCCAGAAGACGTTAACGGCCACGCTGACGTCGTCGTCCGGCCTGGCCGTGTGGCTCCACGCGGGCGGGATGAAGAGCACGTCGCCGGGGCGCAGGAACGCCTCGTGGGGGTGCGCCCGCGCCAGGGCCGCGCGTTGCGCCGCCGAGAGCTCGTCGGCGGGCGCGTAGACGTCGACGTTGGAGCTGGACGCGCCCGGCGGGTACGCCAGCAGCGCGACGTCGCCCGGCGGGTATAGGCGTAGCCGCTTGGCGCCGCGGATTTGGCAGAGCACGTTGGCCAGCACGTCGTAGTGCAGCCAGAGCGTCACCGGGCCCGAGATGCGTAGCGGCGAGCTATGCGCGCCCTCCGCCACGGCTGAGAGCGCGTCCGGGAGCCGGAAGTCCGCTGCTAGCGAGGGGAAGTCCTTGGAGAGCTGCGTGGGGTGCTTGGCTGGCTGCGTGCTGGCCACGGAGCGCAAGTAGAGCTGCCCGCCCGTTGTGACATCCTTGATGAAGTCGCCGAAATCTTGCTTCAGGTAGCTGAAGTTCTTGGTCTGGAATGTCATACGCGATGTCGGGCAAGAGTGTACGATCACCGGGCGGTCAGCGCCGATACGGGAAAGGAGGTATTCCGGTGTCCAGAGGTCTACGCATGGTCCAATGTCGAGGTCGGTGAGAATAACTGGTTGTCCGGCCGCGACAATGGCATCGAATTCTTCTTTAGTTCGTACAGTGGTACGTTCGATTTGCTTGATTGCCGGTTGGGAGCCATTCTCAGGCTTTGGTTCTTCTACTATACTTTGTGAGCCGCTCGTCTGCATTTCCGCAGTCTCCTCCCCACATGATTCTTTAGGAGAAGCTGATGGCATTTCTTGTTCGTAGTCCAAGCGTAAGCTGTAACTCTTTGTGTTCCAAAAGCTTCCCATGGAAAAGCAGACCGCTCCTCCGCCGACCAGCACTATCTTGTCGTCGGCTTTCGTTGCTCCAATGCCAACAAAAAGCGGTCGCGGGCTAGGGCAAGCTGGCATCTGAACGGCCCTTATCCAACGTTCGGGACCCAGTGAGATGAGGAGGATCTCCTCGTTCCAGCTAGTAATACGGTCATCCGTGACACCTCCAATCAGCAGGAAGTGGTTCGAGAGTGGAACGATAGCTGCGCCAAACCTTGCAAACGGTACGGATCGGTTATTGAGCCCCATCTCCCCGGTCCTTTCGATGCACTTGATTGCCGGGCTGCCGTCTTGCCAAGTCAGCGTCCACTCCCAAACATCACTCAAGATGGTCCCGCGTTCAGAAATTCCTCCCATAAGGATGCCTGACTGTTTTCCGACGGAAGCTGATTGTTCCGAATGGCACATACTTGCGCCAAATCGTGCAGGTGGAAGGCCGCAACCATGTTCCGATTCGGCGGAGGGCACAAAAGACCAGGACTGTTTCTTCAGGTCGAAGAGTAAGAAATCCCCTAGGACGGTGCTTGCATCTGACTTGCCGCCATAGATGAGAACCCCAGGCGCATCGCTTCTGTTGTCGATAAGCACAGGCACTGCACAGTGTCGGTAGCGGCCATTGAACACGCGGTTGGCATTGAAGCTTTCGGCGCTGATGGAACGGCCAGTTGAAGTCACAAGCCAAGTGCTAGCGACAGCCTTGCTAGGAGACTCTCTTCCTCCAGCAAGCAGGAAGAGGTCATCGCCGGAGGCCACGTTCGTGACGGTTTGGCACATTATCGGTCCGGATTTGCCAGGCTGCAGCGCGAATGCCCCTTCGTACGTGGCGCCGGCGGTGTAGATATCACAGTCGCTCAGTCGAGTTTTCTCTCCATAACCTCCATGGTAGATGACTTTGCTCTTATGCGAGTATGCAGCACCGAAACGGCGGAGGCTGCTTCCACTACCATCGCGTGGAACAGGTTGCATGTCCAGCTTAGCATTTGCATGTTGGATTTGGACCTGAGAATTATCTGCCTTACGCGCGGAGGCACTCGTCGCCGCAACTAGGAGGAGATAATGGCCTCCGAACAAGGCAAACTCCTCCCATTCGTCGAAAGGCTCGACAGCGTCTAGTCTCGTACGTTGGTCGGGTGGAAGAAACTCGTCATCGCCCCAGAGCTCCCAGAGCGTCCGCGCTGTTGCCGATGCCCATCCAGCATTTCGAAATCTGGTTTCCTGATCTTTCAGGGTGGGATACTGGTAAACAACCTTGAGGTGGGTGTGAAGTTTCTCGAAATGGCCCAGCATGGTGGATGCAAAAGGATGACTTGGTCCTTCCGGGAGACACTGCTCGAGAATGCAAAATTGGGCTAACTCACTCTATTAGCTGTGTCCGTAACGAAACAGAGGTATAGCGTACCATCTTTAAATGCGCTTGCCCAGGAGACTACTGCATCGGCACTCTTGACATCCATATAAGCCACAGAGACCTCAGCGACAAAGAGGACGGCGCAGTCATGGACGTTGACTTCTTTCTTTAGGATGTCTTCGAGTTCGGAAAGCTTGCGAAGGTCGCAGCCGACTGCGAGATACTGGCCAGCTCGCCAAACATCCGGACCATCCGAGACGCCGTTGGTGAGGACAGGCAAGAGTTCTTGCAGGGCTGCGCTATTTGAAATGCACGCCCGCTTCTTATGCATGAGCTGCGGGTAGTCGACATCGACAAATGTCGCTCGGGCGCACAGCTCTGGCTGCTGATGTAGGAAATGGAACGGTAGGGGGTCACTGACAGCGGTCATTATTGGGAAACGTAGAGCGGTGCAGGAGCCATCTTACTCACTATCCACAGCCAAGGTTGACTACTATTTTGTGCTTATGAATGGGTTGCCTGAGAAAATGGGTGACGGTATGCTCGATTGCTCTCATGCGCAGCCAGTAGCCCCTGTTGATGAGCGGGCTCCGCCTTTGGCACTTGGCAATGAACGGCTTGAAGAAGTCTGGCTGGTCGCTGTGATAGAGTTTGACGACGCTCTGCTTAGAAACTATGCTGCTGTCATTGGTCTTTTAGGTATCAGTACCCTGGTACTACGACTGAATCACTGATCTATCTACCAGCTAGCTGTGCTCTTTGTTCAGACCGCGCTCAACCTCAGGAATCATGGTCTGAGGTGTTTGAGGGCTAGCTAGGAATGCAAGATCCGGATCAGGATAGTGTTTTTCGGTATCGACCGGAGACAGAAAAAGAAAATGAGAAGCAGTCGGGGATTAAAAAAACGCAAACAACGAAAATAGAAACACGCACACGGGGTGTTGACTTACCAACATAATATCGTCATCTCGCTTCTCCTTTGTCGACTTGGCCGCGGGCCGGCTCTCGCGACTCCGGGCGGGCATGTTGGCAGGCGGCAATCTATCCCGGGTCACGCGTATCTCGCTTGGCCAAGGAGGCGGATGATTATCCCTGAGGCGTCAACAGGTAGAGTGGCGGAAAGGGAGCAGGAGCATATGACTTATAGTGAAAGCGACACATGATCGCAGGGCGGTGGTGGATGAAAAGTCGGCCAAGTTCGGCGGCCCGAGGCGGGGAGCTTGGGCCAAACGGGACCAGTGCCTAGCACAATGTCCCCACCACCACCTCGACCGTGGGCTGCCCGAACATCGCCCAACTCACCAGTCCAGTCCTCAGCCATGCGCCGCTTATAGCCACCACCCTCCGCCCATCAGCTTCTTTCTTCGCCGTCTGCTGCGCCCGTCGCGATCCCCCCGCTCCGCTCCCCCCGCCGTCTCGCTCCGCTGCTCCACCACGCTGCTAGCTCGTCAACATGACGCAGCCTGCCATGAACTTCGTCACCTTTAACCAGGACTACACCGCCCTCGGCGTCGGTGAGCCTGCCGCCGTCCTGCGCACACTTTGCTGAGTCTGACACCCAAGCGCAGCCACCAAGAAGGGCATCCGCCTGTACGATACCGAGCCCTTCTCCAAATCCTTTGAGGGCGAAGAGGGCGATGTGTCGATCATGGAGATGCTCTTCTCCACCTCGCTGGTTGCTCTGATCCAGTCGCCGCGCCTCCTGCGCATCCGCAACACCAAGGTACGATCGCGACACGCTTGCGAGGACTGGCGCGCTGATTGAAGTCAGAGGCATTCGACCATCTGCGAGCTCACCTTTCCCACCAGAGTCCTCGCCGTTCGCCTGAATCGCAAGCGCCTGGTTGTTGTGCTGGAGGAACAAATATACCTGTACGACATCAGCAACATGAAGTTGTTGTATACCATTGAGACATCGCCCAACCCGCACGGCATTGTCGCCTTGTCGCCGTCTTCCGACCGCAACCACCTCGTCTATCCTTTGCCAAAGAAGGATGCCCCAACATTCTCATCCGCGCCCCATGCGCCACCAACCGGGCCCCACGTTGCCCCTAGAACTGGCGAGCTGCTCATATTCGACGCCACTAGGATGGAGGCTGTCAATGTCATAGAGGCGCATCAGGCTCCGCTTTCGTGCATCGCCCTCAACAATGAGGGCACTTTGCTGGCCACGGCCTCGGAGAAGGGCACCATCATCCGCGTTTTCTCCGTCCCCGACGCCAAAAAGCTGTTCCAGTTCCGCAGAGGCTCCATCCCCGCCAAGATCCTCAGCATGGCCTTCAACTCCACTTCGACTTTGCTCTGCGTCTCCTCCGCAACCGATACGGTCCATATCTTCCGTCTCTCTCCGCAGGGCGAGTCTCGTTCCAAAGACGGCTCGCCATCTGGCCGGAGACCGTCTGCCGCTGGATCCCGCGACCGCAGCCGGAGTCCGAGCAGCGAAGAGATGCCGGATAATGGAGACTACGACTCATCTGCCCCTGCCGTTCCTGAGAGAAAGCAAAACAATCCGGGCCTTGCGAGCATGATCCGGCGCACTTCGCAGAATGTCGGCATGGGGTTCGCGCAGAAGTTGGGAGGCTATCTGCCCAGTGCTGTTGCTGAAATATGGGAGCCCGCCAGAGATTTTGCCTGGGTGAAGATACCGAAGAGGAACATTGACGGGCCTCCAATGCACCCTAGCAACGTCGTCGCCATGAGCAATAATGGTCCTCAAGTCATGGTTGTGACCAATGACGGCGGCTTCTTCGTCTTCAACATCGACCTAGAAAACGGAGGTGAAGGAACTCTCATGAAACAATATTCGTAAGTATTTCAACACCCACAAGCCTAGAACGTCAATTGACACAGCAGATTGTAGGGTTCTTGAACCGCACGATAGGTTAGGCAGGACATCCTCCGAAGACTTTGGCTCATGATTCACCAACTAAACAGCGCCTTCCGACGGTTCCTGCTTTCGTATTGATTCCTTTGGGTTTGATATTAAGCGCGTCATTTTAATTGCTCTGTTTTGATTTGGGCGCATCGAAACTCACCTGCAGCATAGATTGGCGTTTATTTTGGTAATTTGCACTCGGCGGCCACAGCCATTCCCATTACATCCCCCTCAAATGATATACCCCTGTCGTTGGAGGCTCACAGTATGAGGTAGGAGCGACGAAAGGCAGGCGAAAATGTAACGCTATCACTGCACAGAGGCTTTTGAAGATTCATTACAAATGGAGATGACTCCGAAGCTCATTCAGCCATTCCTCGCAGTCAGCAGAGGTGCGTGGAGCTGTATGCAACTTGGCACCCTACGTAGGCATTGCCACTTTCAGGCCCTTTTGTGTCGAACCAATGGGGCAAGAGACCGTCGCCGGTCAACGCTTCCTTGTCATGGAGAAAAATGGGGCTTCAACGTAGGACTGGTATGTAGAACCTGTGGCATATCGTCATCAAACCAATCTCTTCACAAAACTGCTCGTACTTGGCGCCCGATGTTTGAGCGCGCTCAACACCAAAGATGGTGCTTATCGAAGGACAGAGGGGCGTTGGAGTGTGGGGTATCTAGGCCTGTGGTAGACCCGTTATGCACCTAATCGCCATCGGATTACCTTCAAACTCTAGAGCAAGTTTCATGCAGTGTTTGCGACCGTGTCCGCGTGCCACAAGCCCTGTGGGGTGCTCCAGGGCTTCTTCCTGCCGGCTTGCGTCATTGCACGTCCGGTTCGAGAGGGCCCCTCCATCCTCCATCTTCAAGACCAGACAGGCTTTTTTCCAGCCACATTCAATGGGGCGGCCTTGCAGATCAGGCACTCGTCAGCCAAATGGCAATACACGTGTGGATGGGGCCTTCGCCACCATATCCATCTGATCTTGCCTGCAATTGGCGTCGCTTCTGGCATCCCTCGAATCCCTTATGTGGGTAACCGCTCATGTGATGGGCTTTTCGGAAAGCCGTCATACTTAAATCCCACCCTCGATCAGTTATCTGCACAGTTGGATCCCGAATGTCCCATCTCGATTGCAAACCAGGCAGCGGCGCTCAAGTCTTCTGTGACTATCTTCTTTGAAGCCACTCGCTTGTCCTCTCTTGTCGACGGCCTGGTACAGCAAAAGTACTTAGCAAATACCACTCCGTCGATAACTAAGGGCGGCGAAGCTCCTTCTACCTCGACGCGAAAGTTCTGATTCGGACTGTCACAATTTAACCTTCGCAATCACGCGTATCGACATCCAATTGACGAAGATGGTCGAGGCGCAAGATCCGCTGTCTCCCAAGCCCAACCGGCCTTTCGAACCAGTATCTCCATGCGTGGCCAGATATCCACGTATCGACAGACCATCGCATGTTCCAGCTCGCTATCAGTCCTCCTGTCACCCAGCAGCATTCCCTCAGTCACCTTCGGAGATGGACTCTCCCCGAACGTATAGAAACTCAGAACCCGGAACATGGCATCTCTCAGAACAGCAGGTGTCGCCTTTGCAGCCTGCTACGCCGCCCGAAACCCCCACTGATTCGCCTGCCCAGAGTTCGGAGTTTGCTGGGAGTTACTTCAACTTACCATCCAGCCGAACTTACGTCAATCCATCCCCTCCAGCCTCCGATGGGACTGGCTTAGACGATTTGCCTTCAAAACCGGGCCTTGGCCGGAGATTCACATACCCTTCGGCTTATTGCTTCAATTCCTCCAGCACAGACATCGCGTCTTCACCTTCACAGACTCCGCCACGAAACTCACACTCTGATGGTTCCGCTCGCTCTTCTCCTCCACTCCAACATAATGGAATCCCTTATACCGACTTCCCGCCTCAGAATTACAACTCCAATACTACCCCACTATACAAAGCGGCAGCGC
Organism: Lasiodiplodia gonubiensis; assembly: GCA_009829795.1. NCBI lineage: Eukaryota > Fungi > Ascomycota > Dothideomycetes > Botryosphaeriales > Botryosphaeriaceae > Lasiodiplodia > Lasiodiplodia gonubiensis. Next base: position 113,074 of record RHKH01000026.1, on the reverse strand, counting down.
CACCTTATCCAGTCTCACGAGGCAGCACTACGTCGATCCACTCTTCCCAGGCGCGTCCACCAGGAGGTCGCCCGCAAACGCTAGCATCAACACCATCTTCGTACCATCATTACCAGCAACAAGTGCCGCAGCAACAATACAATCCCGTTCACCAACCATCTTCCTACCCCACATCTCCACCCATCCAGACACCCGGCATCTCTAGGAGAAGCTCCGCAAGACAAGCACCACGAGCACCACAACCTGGCGCTCCTGCCGCTACTTCTGCTGCTGCCGCCGCCGCTCCTTCCCGCAAACCCAAGCCTACCTCGCCTGATTTCCGCTCCTTCTTCCCGCCCGTCCAAACCGGTGTCTACCGCACCTATCCCATCGACGTCAACGCCTTCTCACCGCCGGCCCCAGCGACACCTGCAGCCGCTGCGGTGCGGCCGCCGCTGTCCTCGTCCTCGTCATACTCCTCGCGCAAGCAGGTGCGGATCGAAGAAGACAGGCCCTCATTCACATATTCCTCGTCCTCCTCATCCTCCTACTCCGCATCCGGCGATGATCGCGGTAGCGTAATCGACGCCAACCAGCGATGCCGTCACGCGAGGGGCAACGGACAGGGGCGCGGAATGGAGGGTGCCAGGCACGTGGGTATGTCATCATCTTCGCCATCGCTACCGTTATCAGATGAGTACGATGACGAGACGGAGACTGAGACGGAGAGAGAATCGGAGCGGGTTGTCGAGGAGCGTCGCCGTCGACGACGACGCAGAGGGGAGACGGGCCGGAGGCGAAGGCGGCACGAGCGGAAGCTGAGCGAAATGCGGAGCGAGAAGGAGCGTAAGCCGCGGACGGATGACGGCAAGCACGACACTTGGCCCGCTATGCTGGATTTGGCGGCTTTCTTCGCGACGTATGTTCTGACGTGAGCTCTGCGGAGGAGAGATGAACAAGTACAGGAAGAGGAAATAGATTGGGTCATCTGAACTCGTGTGGTGGTGGAATGGAAGATAAGATCAACTCGTTTGTTATCAACACATTTCGGAAGTTAGGTTCTGTTCGGACGATACCCTGTCACGTAACGGGCAATGATTGAACTACTGGACGAAACAAATTGCGTTCTGAAGCTTAGGAATTAAGTCATGTTTGAGGCATAATGCTCGCACCGACTGCAAAGTTATGGAAACAAGATGGGAAACCGCGTGCCTACCTAATTTGCTTGCACACCTTCAATGAAAATCGTTCACATCATCTCCACACGCGACATCATCATCAGCCCCCAACCATGATTTTTGAACGATGCAGCCGCCTAAGAATTCAAGGTCCCGCACGGCTTGCAGAGAGTTTTCCCGTGAGCTCCACAGCAACCGTAAGTTCTCTCGCCGACATATGAATAACGCGTTCCGCTGCTCATATGCTTCGACCTCCAGGGAGATATAATCGGGAGCTTACTCGTCGTGAGCAGGAGGAGGACCATCAACGTGCTCGTAGCCGATCGCCTAAGGAAAACAGGGTTACTTCTCGAATCCGCGACTGCTCGCTTTCTCGGCGGACCAGCGGCTGCCGCCCGCCTCCATAGCGGCACAGCAGTGATGTAGACAAATATTCCCAGCGCCCATTCCGCCTACCACATTCGAGCGTCCCAGTCAGAGCCCTGAGTCGGGATGACTTACCTCACAGTCCCGCACGGAGCAGAAGAGAATACACAGCGAAGAGGTCAACAGCCGGTAGACGCCAAAGTGAGTCAGTCCCCTTAACTCTGAGCAGTGCAGTCTGCGATGTTCATCTCCGGAATTGGCATTACTGTCCTCTTCGCCCTTTCCTCGCTTGTCGCGAAGTGAAGATGAGGTGAGAACACCCGGAGTTGAACACTACGACAGAACGTGGCCATCGATGAGGTTAGCGAAGCGGAGGTGAAGCTGGAGCTGCGTCGCATGGACTTGCAACAGCGCGTGCTCGAGCTCGAAAAGAGGCAGCTGGAGATCCAGCAGAGACAGATCGAGTACGAGATTCGGTCGGAGAGGATGAAAAGAACGCAACGTCAGCAGGGCCGTCCCCCGCTTTGAAGAGGCGGTGACTGTCGGCGACGGGTTGATGAGCGAGAGCAAAGCGCTAGCTTACTGCTGATGGCAAAACCAACCTCACGCAAGGTGGCAAATATCGTAACGTTGATCGTCATCGAGGTGACTGGAGAAAGGATCGACTCAGTGGATGAGGGGCGTTACAAACCACTACAGGGAGTCGTTACATCGAACGCGATGCTGCTAATACAGTTCGGACATGCTTCAGAAGCCACACTGGAGGCATCTTACGATGGGTTCGCTTAGTGTTACGAAAAAAGGGGATGGGTGGACGACATCACTATCATTAAAAACGTCCTCGCCAGAGTTTGACCTACCTCGACCTGAAGTGAACCGGTCTCTTGATGACTGTTCAATGGAACGTACTTGCGTAAGAGATGGGAGATGGATGCGGATCACTTATACTCGATGGGGCATGGGCAGCGAGCACTGAACCAGCCGGCAGTGAGATCTCCACCTCGGCAAAGAACGGGCAGAAGAGGGGGCACGGTGCGGAACGGGACGAGCCGGAGATGCCCTATGCACCCATGAATCCGAGATCTCATTTTAAGACACCTTGTTGGCTGCGCGTGGCGCTTAAATAAACGTCAGCTCTCCTCGAGCCATCATCATTCGCATCACCATGCACGACCACAGATGTTTGTCAAAGGGGGAATCAATTGCGAACAAAGTATGTACAAAGCCAATGGTATCTCATCATACCACACCATCATCCCTGACTCTTGGGATTCTCAGCAGTAGAAAATCGTTAACTCATCAGAAAACCGCCGTTCCATCCTGGATCTTTTCCCATGTTTTCTGGAGCACGCGAGAGCGTTTGCATCCATCTATTTGGTGGTGTCAAGGACGTAGCGACCAGCAATAGCGCCCTGCTTCATGAGGTCGTAGACCTCGTTGAGCTGAGACAGACCGACAACCTTGAAGGGAGCCTTGATCATGCCACGAGCGAAGAAGTCAAGAGCCTCGGCGGTATCCTTGCGGTTGCCGACGTACGAACCCTTGATGGAGATCATGCGGACGACGGTGTCGAAGACAGGAGCCTTCAGGTAAGCACCGGCGGGCAGACCAATGCAGACGACGGAGCCACGAGGACGGACGTACTGTTTCAATCATCAGCGACTGTTCGACAAATGGACCAATGTCAGTGGAAAGGCTTACCTCAGCGGCCTGCTGGAAGGGCTTCTCAGCAACGGCGAGCAGGATGACGGCGTGGGGACCAAGGCCGTCGACGGTGGCAGCCTGCACATCCTTGACGACGTTGGAGCTCTTGGAGAAGTCGACGAAGGCGGTGGTTCCCATGCTCTCACACATGGCCTTCTTGTCATCACCAGCATCGATGGAGATGGTGTGGATGCCCATAGCCTTGGCGTACTGCAGAGCAAGGGAACCGAGACCACCACCGGCACCGACAATGGCGACGGTCTGACCGGCGCGCACGCCAGCCTCCTTGAGACCCTTGTAGACGGTGATACCGGCGCACAGGACGGGGGCAATGGCGGCGAGATCGCTGCCCTTGGGTATCCGTGCAACGTGGGCAGCCTTGGCGATGGCGTACTGCTGGAAGGAACCGTCGACCGTGTAGCCGGAGAGGAGGGCCTTAGGGCAGAGGGACTCGTCGGCCTGCTGGCAGAAGTCGCAGGCAAGGCAAGAGCCGTTCAACCACTGCGGCAACTGTTAGAAAATTGGAGGGTGGAAGAGGGGAGAAGAACTGACCTTGATGCCGACATCGTCGCCAACCTTGACGTCCTCGACGAGCGAACCGGTCTTGACAACGGTACCAGCACCCTCGTGGCCACCGACGAGGGGAATCTTGACGGGCAGGGGCCAGTCGCCCTGCATGGCGTGGAGGTCGGTGTGGCAGACACCAGAGTACTTGACGTTGACGAGGACCTCATCGGGACCGGGCTCTTGGACATCGATCTCCTTGAAAACAGGGCGCTGGCCGGTCGCCTCGACGACCTGGGCCATCTGCTTCTTGGGAACCTGGGGAGCAGACATGATGATGATGTCAGAGGGTAGGATGAATGTTTGGTGGGATGAGGCTGAGGAAGGCAATTGAAGAGAGGACTGGTGAGTAGTGCTGGAGAAAGAAGTCTGAGCAGGCTGGAAGTCGAGGGCGCTTTATACTGCGAGCATCGTTGGGCAGTTCATGACAAAAGAAGTAACCCCGCCTGGCGGCGCAGGCAGGCGGCGTGACAGGGGCAACGAAGGTGGTGCGGCAGATCAGAGCTCGAGCTCCAGCCATGATCCCTCCCAGGGTCCGCGGGCATGCCGGCGCTCCGGAGGCGCGCCATGGGCCGATGCGATTGGGCGCCGGGCGGGTCGTGAGCGACGTCGGAAGACGGCCGTCTCACGCTGGCCAGACACAGCGCAACCCAGGCGGCGAGCTTCGGCCGGGCGGTGGATGCGCGTCAGTCGACTGCGGGTATGGGCGAGGCAGCGCGTCAGAGGGCGGCGGAGCTTGGGGCCGCATGCGGTTCGATGAAGAATCCGCTATCTTATCGCACGCCCTCTCAGGTGAGGTCAGCCTTGCGGCCCACCGTCCAAAAACGCGCAGAGCGTGACAACGGGTGACATTCGCGCCAACATTTTTTTGCTGCGATTTTTTTCGTGTAGGGCGTACGTCACTGCGCGCACATAAAGCGAGCGCGGCGCCCCGTTGCGCGTGGGAGCTGGATGTCGTCCATCCACGCACACGCCGCCTCCGGGCGACTGGAAGTTTTCCACGGGCAACGAAAGCACCCTTCTGACGACGACGACGGCAACACACTCTCGCTCCTCCGCCGCAGCAGGCCCGACCCACCGCACCCTGAGCAGAGCGCGCGCAGAAGCAGCCGCAAGCCCGCCGTGGCCCCTCTCCACGCGCTACTCCCCACGCGACAGCTCCCCCAACCTCCGCCGCCGCTTCCCCAGGACCGATGCGCTGCGCAGCCTTGCCTGTCGCGGTATGGCCTGCAGCGGAACCGCACGACGCCAGCACCTCCCGGCAGCCGCACGCCAGTCTCCCCGCGATTTTGCCTGTCCACCGCCTCACCCCGGGGGGCCGCATGCAGAATACCTGGGGTTAGCGCGCCACTGAGTGGTCGCGGAGCCGCGTGGGGAATGCATTGGAATCTCAGGAAGACCGGAGCTCCGCCAGCATCGTGAGCGAGTGGATCTGAGTCGTTGAGCTGCTTCTGCCTTTGAGCCGAGTCCACGGCGGGGCAGATGCAGCCTCCATTGCAGCGCCCCGCCCCTGGCTTGCCCTACTACCCCACCAATTGCTTCAGGCGCCCCCTTTCTCCAGGTATCCTGTATCCACACAAGCTACGGCACTTTGCCTGCCCTTGGCTCGGAATTGCGGAAGTTGCAGAACAGCGGCCGGTCGGCGGTTTTCCCTGCATAGTTTGCCTCTATGGATGCGCTTGTCCGTGTCAGAAGACAAATTTAGCAAGACACTCGCAATTTCCACGTTTCGAAACCTACCAGAAGCCCGCCACGATGCGCCTCCGCAGGCTGCGCCGAGGTGGCTCCAGCTACAGCCAACTCCCCACATGGCCTGGGCCCGTTCAGCAGCCTCATCACGCCCCCCATGATTCCGGTGAGAGGAGGATTTCACCGGAAGACATGACTTGGTCAATTGGAACTAAAGTACACCCCTCTGCTCATCTGAGGACAGATGTTGGAGCGTGTGCACTTTTTTGTTTGGAACCGCCCACCATCTGGCCAGATCTTGGGAGCGCGTCGCAGAGCACCCCGCACCTTCGCTGCCATTGGGCTATGACGCTAACGGTGGGGCAGAACAGCAACAACAGCCACGACCCCCGGCCGCCGCTCCGCTTCTGAGCACGCGAACAGACACGAACTGCGCAGACCAACAGAGAGCTGCTCTCCGCTGACACCGCTGACACCGCTCCGCCCTCCCCAGTCCGCTCCCCACTGCCGATAAGCAGATCCGTCATTTTCTCCGTGTGCGCGGTGGTGCGACAGGAAATATCATGCGATGATCGCCCGGCAGAGGGGAGGATAATGGGAGCTTCGCCTCGACGTTGGGTTTTGCTGGGAAGAGGGGCAGGCGGCGTGTACCGTCCCGCTGGCGAGTCGCGTTCAACGCTCGAGGAGTCGGCACGCTGTCGGATTGGCTCGCAACACTCTTTTTGCCCGCCCACCCTGCCAAATGTGCCGGCTTACATGCAGAGTAGGATTTCGGTTCTGCTACCACCTACGCTGCCCCTCCAGATCTAGATGCATCACGCCACCAGATGCGTCTTAACCCATTTTTTTCCCTCTCAACCTCGAGCTTGGAGGGTAGGAAGTTGATCGCGAGGGATAGATCGCTGATTGCAGACGGAACGCCGGAATCCTTTGCTGCCCGACTGCTGTGCCGCGCAATCCGGCTTTCCTTGCATTCGGTGCTGTGCCACGCAATAGGAGGAAGTCTCAACTCCGCCATGCGTTTGTCGCATGAGAAGCTTGTGTTGCTATTCGAGACTTGCCTCTATTCAAGAGTGCATTGTAGGCCGAAGAATTGGAAGATATCCCTCGATAAATATCAATGAGAATTTTGAGGACCTTTGTGTCGTCAGGATTGCCCGAATAAGTAAAACGTCTCCCACGCTTGACGCGCGAAGCCACACCCGTGTGTCAACCCATTGAAATCGTTTGCACCATCGGCTACTAACAGCACGCTAGTCGCCAACAGGGATTACTATCTGTACCGTGGGTAGCTACCTATCTATGTTTCGAGTCGTATTCTAGACAGGGTGCGACTAGACTGTCAATGCTGTGGGCCGATGATGCTATTGCTCCACCGTTCAAGATCAGAGCTGAGCATGGCTTGAGCCGCCCTTACCGCTTACAATAGACAGCATGAGTCGTGCCACCGTGAGCAGCAGGAGACGCCGCAAATTCAGATACGGCCTCGGAGGTGTTGAGAAAGCAGGTTCACCATACATCATCGACTGCATTGTGATCCTCAGAATCAGCCATTGTAGAAAGAGGGAGCCAATAGGCGCTCAATTTATCTAAAGGGTATCAAAAGCAAACGCATACAATGAAATCTTCGTAATCTTCGGCCAATTCTTAGAACTACAGTTTTGTTTAACCGCTTGGAACGCTGAAAGAAAGGGAAAGGTGAGATGACATTGCACCGCCCCAAAAGGGAGAGCCAGCTATCTTATTTAGGAAACTCAAGCAATAGTATTAGTCCTTTGAGGAAGGTAGTGTGAACGGAACAAGACAAAACAAAGAAAAACATTACTCATTTCCGTTTCCTTCGGTCTTGCGGGGAAGCCTGAAGGGACTGGGGGCATCCTGCTCAATTGCCAAGGGTGGAAGGGCAATAGAGTACAAGTCCCCATAAAATGCCCAGCAAGCATCTACCCCGACCATTGTACATCTCATCTCTCCACCCTAGCTCTCAGATTAGATTTGCGTGGGTATCAGGTGGTCATAGAACCATAATAAAACAAACGCCGTGCAGAAGGTTGGGCTCTAACGAAAGAGGCAACCTAGTAATAGATCTTGGGTTCGGCAATCGGAACCTCTGCCTCGGGATCCCAGACAAGCTTGTTCTTCTCGTCGAAATGAGCCGCCACATCGGTGATGGCGATGATCTTGCCCGTGTCATGTACCTCCTGGCGCGAGCACCCGGCCGAGTCACGCGGGATCCAAAGCATCGGAGGCTCCGAAGTGACGGACGGGTGGAAGAAGGCGTCGCGCTCCACCTCAGGGGCATACAGTGCATCGGGATCAGCAAAGCTGCGGGGGACCATGCGGCGCATGGTCGGGTAGTCGGTGTAGAGGTCGGGTCGTAGGAATTTCTTGATCATACCCGGCTTCTCGTGCGGGGGCACGCGCGGGTCAAGGTAACCGTCTTCGGCAGAGCCTGCCTTTTCGAAGCCCTCGGTCGGCGCGTCGGCCCGCTCGCTAGGAGGCAGGTCGGACTCGGCCGCGAGCAGGCGACGCTCCTCTTCTTGAAGACTCTTGGGCAGATACTTGAGAAGAGGGTCGAGAGCAGCGTTCAACGAGGCGTGATACAGGAACGTGAAGATCAAAAGAATGATCATCAGGATAAATGGTCCCAAAGCACTCCGGTCACCTAGCTGGATAGCGAAGAGACCGATGAGGCAGACTTCGGCGATGTAGAGGCCGACGAAGAGTTGCTGGAGAGCACGTGGGTAGACAAGGCCCTTGGTGTCGACGTTGATGTCATACACGAAGAGCAGGTTGTATCGGTAGGCGAAGTAGAAGAACCACATGCCGATTCCGGCAAAGAGAAGGACCAGCGGAGCGATGCAAGCGTAGCAAATTGCTTGTAAAAGTCAGTAAACGGGTGGGCACATAATATGGAATCCAACTTACCAATAACGAACAAGTTAGTGTAGACGGGGAAAACAGTGCCCCAGCCAAGGCCGGAGAGAGAGATCCAGCGCTTGTACATCTTGCGCGGGGTGGTGTCGAGAATCTTGCTGAGAAGCTTTGCAACGACCAAACCGACGAGACCAACAAGCAAACCGGAGACGACACCAAGGCCTTGCAGAACGAAGTAAGACAGGTAGAAACCAGACGCTGTGGGGATTGAGGTTGCAAGCTTGCCCGGAATGCCAGTGGGATTTTCGACGATATCACCGACAGCCGAAGCAGCGGCAGATCCAAGAGTAGCCACCAAGAAGACTTGGACGACCTGGAAGGCGAAGTAGTAATTCTGAACAGTCAGTTCGACGGCCGACTTCGTGGGATCGCCGCTAAGCTTCGCCATCATGCGGAGGATGATGGGCAACAAAGACATCAGTACCGCCAAGAGAATGACAGGCAAGAGTCCAGTGACAACACCCCTGATAGCGGTAGGAATGTCGTTGATGAAGTCCAGGGCGGGAATGATACAAGTGAGATTTTGGACGTTCGAGATGGCACCGACGAAAGCCACGGGGATAGACCAGAAGACAACCAGAGCAGTGACGAAAGCCGTGGTAGCAAGTACACGCATGACACGCTCCCACCACTTGATGCGCAAATTGCTCCAGATGACCTCGGTGGGAGTGATGCCGATGTAGCGGGGGGCCATATGCAGGGCTTGGTGGTGGGTAAGACTCTGGAAAGCGGCTTGGGCCTCAGCAATGCTGTCGAACTCGACAAACACAGAGCTGATCTTCTTGGCGTCGGCAGCACGGTGTTTGGCCTGCTCCTTCTCAATCTCCGGGATCAGCTTCTCCAGCTGGGCGCGGGACCAGTCAATTGTGTCGACCTTCTTGCCAATGAGGGGCTTCAGGCGGTGCGTCGGGCGGTCTTTGGCCCTGATCCAGCGAGCAGCGACTGAGCCAGACTCGGTGCTGCCTTGGCCATTGATCTCGGCCAACTCTTCCTCGCGAGCGTTGCCTGCCCCATCGGCCTTGAGTTTAGCCGCATTGACGAGCTTGCACAGCTTGGTCTCGGCCCCCTCAAGCTTCATGGCAATAGTGTCACGTTCCTCAATCTTTTCCTCGAGCTCCGAAGTGTCGGTGGGAAGCCAAACGCGTTTAACGTGGTCTCCGAGAAGATCGCGCATCCTCGACTCGTGCAAGTAGTACTCCGGGACCGCGGTAAACAGAACGGTGCGGGATGAGAGACGCTTAGCGTAGAGAGGAGACATGAGAAAGGCTTGGCGGAGGTTGATGTAGAAGATACTCTCACGGGTGATCATGAACATGATGAAGCCTACGCCGGGTCAGTCGCCTTCGACACAAGCTCCTATGAGGACTGCTGCACATACCGAAAAAGAGATAAGCGCACCCAGCATGAGCAAAGTAACGCCAGTAGCTACCGGAGACATTGGACAGGTTAAGAATGTCCAGCTGCTCTTGCTTGCCGCCACCCGTAATGTTCACCGGGAACAGGATGGGGATGCAGATGGCAGCGCCAACGAAGCAGGAGATGACGGCCATCTTGAGCAGGCGCAGGAACAGGAAGCCATCGAGAGAGTGGTGGGTGAGGACATAGCTGTCAGGGATCTTGACGAAGGCGGCGATCCAGCTGAAGAGGCCCGGAGGTAATTGGGGCGACCGTTCACTCTCTTTCAATGTATTGAGAACGGAACGGGCCTGGTAATTGCGCACGAAGACGCGACGCAGGACCAGGAAGAGGACGAGCCAGATGGCAGCGTAGACAGCGACCGGCGCAAGCGTGGAAAGGAGGCGGGAGGCGGAGACGGGCTCGGTCTCCTGCGAGGAACCGATGTTCTCATCTTGGCCCTGTATTGAGGTTGTGAGAATCTTGTTGGCGCATTGTTTAATGCTGTCGCGCTTCGCGAATAGGTGCAGCATGGAGGCGGTGGTGAGAGATGCGGAGTGCGCACAGCGCGGGGGGCATGAATTGTGGTGTAAACAAGATCAGAGGGAGAAATAAAACATACCTGGACACTGCACGAGTTTCCCATGGTGTCGTCGGAATGCGTCAGACCTTGGCTGGCGCAGCGGACCCACCGTGCCTGGCGCGCGCGTTGAGTTTTGTGGGTTTAGTGGGCTCTGCGTTGGAAGGTTGGGCAGGGCGAAAGACGAGAGGCTGGCGGTTGCAGAGCACCAGGGGGGCCTGGTCTTGGGCTGGCTGATGTTTTAAGTGTCAGGTCGCGAGCACCACTAATCGCAGGCTCTGACGGCACTGGCGAAAAGAAGGATGGACAGGCGAGCACCGGGGCCAGCGAGCGATCGTGCGGTCGTCCGAGGTAGCGCGCGTGGAGGAACGATAAACACTCTGGGCCGCGCTGTCTTAAGACCAATCTCCCCAGGAACAGCGATCCTGTCGTCATATGCCGTCCCTTGCGTTGCCAGACGGGCTGGCCGCGCACTCACCAGCCTCACGCCAATGGCCAGCTGCGCTGTCGCACGGCGCCAGCTCCAGAGAGCTTGCGCAACAACCCATGCGCTAGGCGCTCAATCAATCTGACCCACTCGGATCCTGGTCCAGCTGAGCGACGCAGATTCTGCCACACACCCAAGTTCGTGGCTGGAGCGCCCAGCCACGCGGTCTTGGCCCAGTTTTGATCAGAGCCGCCAGCTGGCCCACGCTCGCGCCGACATGTCGTGGCCGCTCCTCTCGCCATCGTCCTAAGCGCTGCAACCAGTGCCTAGGTATCAGCATGCAGCGGGTGTGACGTCTACTAACCGGTCCACATGCCAGTGTGCCATGCGGCCTGTGCCAGACCCTGGAGCCATCTCCCATGGTTCTCGGCATGAGCCGGTGTGCCTCCTCGCCTGCAGACCCCAGAATCTCTGCAATACGAGCACCATGAATAGGTTATTGGGCGCCTGAACGTCTTATACATAGGTAAAAGTGATAAGAACGGGCCATTCCAAGATTCTCCTCCTCTCCAGAGCCTGGTAAGAAATCAGAGTGGCGAACATGTCCTGCGACGCTTGCATCATTCCAACCGGCCAGAGACTATTGACGGGAGCGTAGCCGCCCCCATCAATGCCGGAAGAAGCTATGCGCTATCCCATATAGCCATCGCGGGTCAACCGGTGTGGAAAAGTCTGTGCCACGCAACGTGGGCGGCCAAGCGCTCTGCTCTGCTCTTGCGGCCACGACATCGCGGCGGCACAGCCTCGGCTGACGAAGGACGGGACCTTGACTCGCATCATCCGTGATTGACACGCTCCGTCGCATCCTGTCCACCGCCCGTGGCCCGATCACTGACCCTGGAAATTACAGAAAGCTACCGTCGATTCACCTGGACCTCGTTGTAAACCCGCTGTATTAGCTATAGCCTGCATATGCGCCTCGGGCCTAGAATTCATTAGACCACCAGAGACTTTCTCAACACCATGGGATTGGAATCTTTCTCAGCTGAGACTGTCCGCTGCAGTCGCGCTGAGCCGGGTCGTGCGTGGATCGGAAAATACGCAGGATCAGATCTGCCCACAAGCGAAAGAGACGCCAGCGGCGTTCGTTGACATCATTGGCGCGATGCGCGCGACGCTCTCTGCCATCATCATTATTGCTGATAACAGCTTGAAGAGACGGCCATGCACTCTGCCGAGGAGTCTCCTCCGACAGGCCGCATTGTCAGGCCACACAGAGCCCCGCCTCAACTTTCGCGATCAAGGTTGAGCTTTTTTGCAGCAGGCCCGCACCACATCCTGACCGCCAAAGGCTTGTGGTTAGTCCGACAATGCTCGATGCATGCCAATAGTCCGTCGTCGCTAAGCCCATTGATGCCGTTGATCGCTTCCAGACTACTGGACGACTAGCAAAAGTTGGCAAGTCACGCCGGAATTCCAAGTTCCATGCACAGAGGAGAGGTGCCGACTTGATGCCCGGTGCAGCACACGTAACCAGATGGAAAGACGTGGTTGGGACGGTGGTTCCACGACGGTCTTTAACTGAGGTGCACTCCCGTGTATCGCTGCAAGCGGTTAGAAAAACAAGGGAGCTTTCTTGTTTGCTAGCCTGCTTGTCGCATCACGCGAACGCATCGATGAGGCTACTTGCAGAGGTGTCACCGCCTGTCAGAGGTAGAGGCGGTCCGTGGTCTTTCGACACCAATTCTCATGGCCTTGTGGAGTCACGAGCTCACGTGCGGTGTTCTCGAAAAGACTGAGTGCAGCGTACGGGAGAAGCCTTCTTCAAGGAGTGCAGGAGATTTATGAGCGCGCCCGTCAGGAGTGATCCTCATGCGCGAGTGGGGCAGTCTGAGCCACTCTCGTACATGGATTGGTCAATTCCCTGCCACGGCCTCCGAGTCAGTGTGATACGGGGAACAACCTCATGCGGTCCTCAGGCCAGAAGCCCTTTAGTTAGAAGCACTCAAAAGACGCGTTTGAGAATCTGTGTGCGCGACCGGCCACCCATGCATTTGCCCAAATGCTTTCTGTGAGGGCAATTTACGTATGGAAGTAATCAATCTCGCGGATCCGCCAAGGATCGCACCAACTCGACGTTCATAAATCGTCAAACACAAAGCGTCCATCTGGCAACCTGTAGCTACAACAGTTGAAAAACATGGTACAACAGTACCACCCGGTTGGAGCTATAGCTTTTAGTCTTTCAACAGTTGAGGGGCCTGGACGTTTCCACGAATGTGCAGTGTGCATGTCGCACCCTCTAACCGAGCATATCGGGAGCTGATTCCGTGCCGTCAACGGGGTGGAGCGAGGCAGCTTTCAGGGCCACCATCGTACTACCTGAGAAACAGAACGAATTGTCATCTAATCTCATGCGACTTGGCTCGGGACGATGGGTGGAAATCAGCAAGGAGGAAGGCAGGATCGTCTGCAAACATGCACAAACGCATGAAGCTGTGCGAGATGCAAGATGGACAGTCGCACACAGCAAGGGCGGGACAGGAAACAGTAGCATCGACAGCCAAGAGATTTTTTCGTTGTAGTTTAGACCCAACCGCCAACCGTAGCCTACCCAGAAAATTACCTAAGTACCTCCCTCCGTCCCAAACCAAATGCCCCCCGCTCCATATCCCAAAACCCAATGCACGACGAAAAAGAGAAATAAGCGTTCAACGGCGGCTAGCGGGCCATCAAGCAGAGTCCTAGCCTCTGCAGGAAGGCGCTTCGCACATCCAACGGTTGCAATTTCCCCCAACGCCACCATGAGGAGTAAGAAACGGTGTCAAGAGAGTCTGATCAGCAGCCAGGCATGACGAGGCGCCGAGATACGGTTTCGACGATGAGACGCATTGCCCAGCGCCTCTTGTTCAGTTTCCTGTTTTGTTCTGCGCTCATGCGGAACGAGCCAGGCGGCTCTGCTCTACCAGCCTCTCCCTGCGGCGACGCCTCCTCTCGATGGGGATCTTCTGGTCCTTGAGCTCCTTGGTGATCATCTCGCCCATCTCGGCCTCGACGTCTTCGAGCAGAGAGCGCATGGCCTCCTCGCGGGACTCGCACGGCTCGCTGCAGCTGAGGATCAGGGCGCGTGCGTCGTGGGGAAAGGTGACCAGGTAGGCCCAGTTTTGCTGCATGACGAGCTCGGAGCCGTCCAGCTCCTGCGAGGTAAGGACCTCGAAAAGCTTGTGCTCCTTGTACAGCACGCGGGCGTTGGCAAGCACCTGGGCCCGCATGGCCGATATGGCGCTCTCGTTGTCGAGCGGGTGATGGTTCATGTTTGTGACGGGCGCGGGCGTCTGAGGAATGGCACGAGACGTCGGGATCAAGCTTTGCGGGTGCGGGTGCGGGCCTTGCTGGCCTGGGGCTCGGAATGTCAGACGGCTGTGGTCCCGGATTGGGGCGCGACCCGGGTGGGTGGGTTCTGGAGGGGCGCAGGACG
>RHKH01000026.1:78078-98683 GCA_009829795.1 Lasiodiplodia gonubiensis | reverse complement strand
CGGCGGCTCTGATTGCCTTGCGGTGCAGGGGTTGGCGGCGGACGGCAGGCGGTTTGCGGCTGGCTCCAGACGGCACGTCTAGCAGCAGGGTCGGCGTGTCAATAGGCTGGCAGCTAAGGCGGATGCGACGCAGGCGTGGACTCCGTAGGTGTGTCGGGCGCTGACGGCGAAGGCCCCTGGCTGTAACGGGCGCCCCACTTCGGCTCGCCTCCGAGCTGCTCTCAGCCGCTCATCTTCAACACCACGCGCTTCGCTCCGACAGGGCTCTCACGCTTAGCGAGCAACTCTGCTGCACGAGGAGCCGCCAGTGCAGACATTGCGCGTCTCGACGCCATGGCCCACGCAACCAGCGCGCGTCATCGCGTCCGCGGGGTCCGCGCCGCCATCGCCCACCGCCTGCCCAGCTTGTCGTTGGCGCCGCCGTCGCGCCTGCAGCACAGCCAATGAAGCACCTACGGCCGCTGCAGCGTACCTGATGGTCTTGTCTCCGCGACGCATGCTTCCGCGCTGTGGCTCTGGCGAGCCACGGTTTCGGATCTGGGCAGTCGATCTGCTGCCGCCTTATAAGACTTCTCATCTGCATCCCGTCTTGGCTACCAAGAGGTGTTTCTTTCTTAGATTTCACTTTCCGTCCTGTCTTCGCCTTCGCCGTTGTTCTTTTCGTAGCGCGTGCCTATCGTGGGTCTCGCGTTTGTCTCTGGAAGACTTTATAATTTCACCGTACTTTCTTTTCTCGCCCACCACCCCTCCTTCAACTTCACGCCTGCCGGTCAAGCGTTTTCATAATGCACTCCCTTCGTGTCATCGTCCTTCTTGTCGCTCTCTTGGCGGCCGTCGTCCTCGCACGGCCCGCCCCGACCAAGACCACCAAGACCCTTGGAAAGCGCTCGTTTAAGGTCCCCCGCAACCTTAACCCCAAGATCAAGAGGAAGGATGGCGCCGTGGCCATGCGCAAGGCCATGCGCAAGTACGGCTTCAAAGCCCACAGGGCTGGCGCCGCCTCTGCTGCCGCCGCAACCCCTGCCGCCAATACCACCAACGAGAGTGGTGAAGTTGCCGCGAACCCTGAGGAGAACGAGGCCCTCTTCCTGTCTCCTGTGAAGATCGGCGGCCAGACCCTCAACCTGGACTTTGACTCTGGCAGCAGTGACCTCTGGGTCTTCAGCACCCAGCTTTCGCAGCGCGCCATTGGCGGCCACACGGCTTTCGATTCCAAGAAAAGCACCTCCTTCCAGGCCATGGATGGTGCCAGTTTCCTTATCACCTATGGTGATGGCAGCGGTGCCGCTGGCAACGTTGGCCTCGACACGGTTGACATTGGCGGCGCCACCGTCACCAAGCAGGCTATCGAGATGGCCACTGCTGTTTCCCAGTCGTTCATCGAGGACACCAACACTGATGGACTTGTGGGTCTTGCCTTCAGCAAAATCAACACCGTCAAGCCTCAGCAGCAGAAGACCTTCTTTGACAACATCATGCCCGACCTCGACCAGCCCGTCTTCACTGCCGACCTGACCAACGACACCACCGGCACCTACGAATTCGGCACCATCGATAACACCAAGTTCAAGGGCCAGCTGACTTACACTGCTGTGAACACCACCCAAGGCTTCTGGCAGTTCCCGTCCAAGTCTTTCATGGTTGATGGCAAGCAGACCGACAACCCCACTGGCAGCGATGCTATCGCTGGTAAGTGCCATACGGAGTACTCAGAGTTGTTCAAGCCGATGCTGACATGTAACAATAGACACTGGTACCTCTCTGCTGCTCGTCGACGACAACGTTGCGGAGGCCTACTACAAGCAGGTCAAGGGTGCCGTCAACGACCCCCAGGCTGGTGGCTTCGTCTACCCCTGCGACGCCGCAATGCCTGATATCGCCGTCGCCGTCGGTGACTACATGGCCAACATCCCTGGCGATCAGGTCACCTTCGCCCCTGTTGACGAGGCGAACACTACCTGCTTCGGTGGCGTCCAGGGCAACCAGGGCTCCAACCTTCAGATCTACGGTGATACCATGTTCAAGGCTCAGTTCGGTAAGTCGAGTTCACCGCAGAAGTATCACAGGAAACTCGCCTGCTGACTTTCTCCAGTTGTCTTCAACGGTGGTAACCAGTCCGTTGGCATGGCGCCCAAGAACTAAGCGAACATACTCGTCTGGAGTCCCCCGCTCTTTTCATAACGCGTCGGTTCAAAAAGGCAGGCGAGAAGCGAATATACGACCTCTACTTCACATTCATACCGTCTTCTTCAGGGCATTCTTCCAAGCGTAGGACAATCTTGGGGCTCTAATTACTTTCAGTACATAACAGCCCTTTTCACACATACGTGTCTGTTCAAAGCATCCTAGCTATTAGAATCAAAGGAAAGAAGAAGACGAAAGCTATATAAAAAAACACATAATGATTTCAAGCCTCGATTAAGCTGTCGAGGGTTTGCGGCAGTTAACGTTCCACATCTTACTGTCTCGACCATGGAAAAAAGTGGAACCGCTTGAAGCGCCTGTTCTTGCAAGGTCGCAATGTATCAAATACGCACTAGCTGAAACCTTCTCAGCTTAGCACTAAGATCTACAGTCCCCTCTCGCGGCCGATGGCTGGCGTGGATTTGTTTTTTTGCTCATGTCATGGGAGGCTGAAGCTATCGTCCGGACGTGTATGTAGAATTTTTAATTCGACACTCTCGTCCGGACGATAGCTTTACATGCCTAAATATGTTATATTTCTAAGAAAGAGCTGGAATTCATACCTGGGGTCTTACTATATTCACGCTAGCCGTCCGCTGCAAGAGAGGACTGTAGATCTTAGTGTGCTACTACGCAGCATAAACGAACACTGCCACAACAGGCGCACAACCTAAGCGCTTACATTCACCCGGGTTATGCATCGGCAATGAGAAGAAGGCTCGCTTAGCCGCAGAGCAGCTGAGAGACCTGGTCGCGGAATTCGGTTTAAAAGTTCTACTACAGCAGGGTGCGTGCAGTTGTCCAAGCCCAAATACCGATGTTCTTCTTTTCCAAACACGTACCACAGCATCCAGGACATCCAAACCTCCCCCATGCCAAGATAATGTACAATGTTCCATACAAGGAACATGCTCTCTCCTTTCTCCGCCAATCGACTACCAATTAACCCCCTTCTCCTGATTGACCCCCCTGAGTATCCCGACCTAGATCCCTCAGGCCCCCTTCCAGCCCGGCGGTAGCCGCCGTGGCTGCGGTTGCAGTTGCACTCGATCCATTCTTCCTTGCTGCCGCCCCACCCTTCTTCCCCCTCCTCTTCTTCCCGCCACCCCCCTCGCCGGCACCGACGCTTCGGGGCGCCTCCCTGACCCAGCGCGCGACCGCCTCCGCCCGCTCCGTCAGCAGCGTATACCCCTTTACGTCATCATGCGTGCAGCGCTTCGGCTGTTCCGTCGCCTGCTGCTGCGGTAGCGGTGATGTGGGCGGTGACAACGACGACTTGACGTTGACGTTGTCGGCCATTCCTTCATCATGGCCCTGACGACGACGCTGCTCGCGCGCTCGTATCGAGCGCTGGAAAGACTCCTCATCGACGACGCGCTCGTCGGCGAGGGCTTCCAGGATGGCCTCGTGCATCCTGTGCTCGTTGTCGTGGCCACCATTTTCTCTCGACTGCTGCGTCGCCTGCTCCGGCTCCCGATTCTCCTCAACCGCCGACGTCCCCGTCCCAGTGGTTTGGACAAGTTCGGTAGTACTGCCGCCGCTGCTGCCGGTCCCATTACTGCTACTACTCGCGTTACTGTTGCTGGACCTACTGCCCGGCAAAGGCGCAGGTCGGCACAGCTGGTCCCAGCTCTGGCTCAGCTCGACCCAGTTCTTGGTGCGATGGAGGATTTCGCTCCAGTCAGCGCGGGCGGGCGAACGGGCGGCCAGAAAAATTGGGTAGCCATCGGAGATGCGAACTATGCGGGCGACGTTGTAAGCGTGTCGGCGGAGTTCGGTAGGGGGAGTCTGGATGAGGGCGTGGCAGAGGAGTAGCGAGTGGAGTGCGTCAGTCAAAAGGGGGTGGTACGTAACGGCTTCCTGGGACTCAGCGAAGGCGTTCATGGCCGGATTGGAGCTGGTGTACGGTAGCTGTGGGTAAGGAGGAAGGTCCGCGGGAGGCATACTCGAGAAAAGGGCGGAGACGGGGTGTATAGCGGGAGGGGGTAGAGACCAAGTGCCGTTCCTGTGAGAATTGAGCTCGATTTCACGCTGATGCTTCACGAGAGCGTCGGGTGCCTGGCCATTCACTTCGGTATCAGAGTCTGTTAGTTCTTGAACACGCTTACGGTAGCTGAGCTGTGAGCTTTTGACCCCATTGGCGGCGTCATTGACTTTGCGAAGGAAGCCTTCGGCGACGGCTGGACTGATGCCAGGCGTGTACTCAAAACGAGAAAGAAAGGCAAGGTAGTCCCTCACAGCTCTTTTCGCATACGTCTTGACCAATTTTCTATGCTCAAGTCGCTTGCGATGTGCTTCTTTTGCCTCGGGAGACGGCGATGGCTGCTCGGCTCCTGCAAACCCGTCTGGTTGCACCTTATACTGTGTCTCAAAATCCTGCAGACCGTCGAGCGAATCTGAGACGTACTGACAGGCGAGAGAGAGGTATACTCCGGCCCTGTGAAAAAGTAGTTGCGTCTCTAGGCTATTCGGCTGGTCCTCCTCTTTGACTGGCTGAGCTCTCCATTCCCGCGGATTCGCTCGGCGAGCATCAGCCTCGTCCCGTGTAGAGCTCGCCAGCACCAGCTGGTCTCTACCCGCTCCATGCTGTTGTTGCAGGTATCGTGCGATCGACAGGCCATCCGTCAGGTCCCTTGCCGCGCCAATGTAGTCCTCAGTGAACAATCTCGTCAAGGCGCGGGTGCGCAGTGGAGAACCGTCATTGGGGCGCTCGGAGATGATATGGTCTAGGGAGTCCAAAGGCGTGTACTCGGCCAGCATGCGCGAGGGAATCTTCTCGTGGAAGAAGTGCACATACTTGGCGTCGGGGTCAGCGGGGCTGCGCTGCAGGACGAATTGGGCGACATCGTCCAAAGTGGAAGCCGACTGCATGGTAGCGACGCTCGCGGCGATCTCGTCCAGGTGGTATGCATGCGACAGCTTCTGAGTGGCCAGCTCGCGCATGCGGTACTTGCGCTCCCGGCTCAACTTTGTATTCTGACCGCCGGCGACATAGGCCAGCCCCAGGTGGGCCGCGCCGCCCAGGATGCCATTGGCGGCATTGGCCTGGCTGCCCAGGGCAGCGGAGGTGAGACCGGAGGTGGCACGTACGGCGAGATTGGTGGCTTCGTCAACGGCCTTGCGGATCTTGACGAGGTCGTAAAATACGGCGGGGTCAATGGGGAACGGGCGCGACGCTTGGAAGTTGCTGTGGGCTAGCGACTCCAGGATCTCGGGCGGCAGCTGCAGCCATGGGCCGTGGAAGGCGGAGATGTAGCGCCAGTGCTTGTTTCTGCAGATGATCAGGGCCTGCTGCTTGGGACAGGCGGGCGGCGTGGATTTGGCCATGCTTGGGCGATCGCGGGGAGATTCGAAACAGCTGGGCGGAGGAGCGCCGACGGGGGCCGCTTGGCGGACGGGCACAGATGCGCGGCTTCAACATCCATTGTCCGCGAGCGGTGCGGAATGGGAGGTTGCTGCAGCCGACGGCTAGCGTGCATCGCGCCTGCTCGTGAAGCATGCTCCCGCGCCGGGACCTACAATCCCTCTCGCAGAATTAACTATGCCGCAGCTCTTTCTTAGAAAAATAACATCTGTGGGCAGCTGAAGCTATCGTCCGGACGTGTATGCAGAATTTTTTATCCTACATTCTCGTCCGGACGATAGCATCAGCTACCCATGACATGTCCAAAAAACAAATTCGCGCGAGGGGGTGTAGAGACGAGAGCTGCAGCCTCACCGGCCGCCTCAGCAGCTTGGGCACGGCTGTCCGAGGCAGGGCCGCCGTGGTGCTGCGCTGGCGCGGAGGCGGCGGAGCAGAGCAGTCAGTGCGCCATCGCGGCCGCTGAGGCAACACAATGGATCTCGTCATACGCACGCCGCCGAATGACTGCTCAACTCCAAACGGCATGATAATGCACTCGCGCCCACTCGCCGCGCCTCCGCGTGCCCCCGCGCCGCCATGCCGGCGCCCACGCCCGGCGGCCCTGCGAATTGGTCAGTTGGCGATGCACATGCAAACGCGGGTCCCGTTAGGTATGGTTCTCGCAGCATCAGATAAGACAACACAAGGTTGGCCGGCCCGGAAGGAAGCGCAAGCGTCTGTCGAGTAAGCGCTCCGCTTTTGCAAATCCCTCCATTCCAGCCTACTCATTCCCGTTTCTCCCACGCAAATACTTAGAAAAAGCAAGCTTGGGCTTCCACAACGAGCGCCGCCGTTAGATCAGCCACTTCCCCTTCGAGCACCCGCTGCCCGAGCGCCCCAAGCTCCGAACAGGCATTCCCCGTCCTAGACCATCCCAGAGCCCCGTGAGCCGACGGCCGCGTGTGCTTCGGATGCTCCGCCGTCTACAGGCCCGTTGCTCTGCACCATTCCCGAAGTCACTGTATCCTTGCCCCGGAACCTGGCGTCGGGCCAGCTGCTGCCCCAAGCGAAGCATTGGGTCGTGAACTATCTTTGCGGTCGGGCGACTCGAGATCAGGAGGAGGTGCGAGGAGCGTAGAAGCTTCACCATCCACCCATCCTTCTCACCCATCATCACTTCCGCGTCACTCTGGCTCCATGGGGATCCAATCCGCTCCTTCGCGCTCACCTCTGACCTTCGTGGTCCCGACCATGTCCCCCGCATTGCGCCCCACCACCGTCGTTGAGAACGAGCCTCCGCCGCCGCCCACCGGCTTGCGCTGGCGCTCCTCGAGGTGGTTCATCGTGAGCACTGTGGGCATGGGTATTTTCACCGACATGGTGCTCTATTGCCTCATAGTCCCCGTCCTTCCTTTCATGCTGCAGGACCGCATCCACCTGCCCCCCGACCAGATCCAGAGCCAAGTCTCAAATCTTTTGGCAGTCTACGCTGCCGCCTCAGTCGTTTCCTCGCCCATCACCGGTTTGCTGGCAGACAGATGGAGCTCTCGGCAAATGCCCTTTCTCCTTGGGCTGTTCAGCCTCTTAATTGCCACGTTTCTGCTTGCTCTCGGCCAGACCATTGCCGCTCTTGTTGTTGCCCGCGCTCTCCAGGGTCTTTCGGCTGCCGTCGTTTGGGTTGTTGGACTTGCCCTTCTCGTCGAAACAGTCGGATCAGATAACATGGGGGCCGTCATTGGCTCGGTATGTTCCTTTTTGCCAGTTTCAGCCAATCCTTTGCGCCACTTCAAACTAAGACATTTGCAGATCTACAGCCTCATGACTGTCGGCGGCCTCATTTCGCCCGTTCTCGGTGGTATCCTGTATCGCGAGACCGGCTACACTGGTGTCTTCGGCGTCAGTATTGCCATAGTTATCATCGACTTCGTCATGCGGCTCCTCGTCATTGAACGCAAGGTCGCAATGCAGTATGGCCAGCATGAAACAAGCACGGCGAAGCTCCCGTACGGACCCGGTAGCATCAGCAGAGAAACCGCCCCCTTCCCCATCAACGACACCAACGAAAACACGCCGCTTCTTGGCCGTCAGCACCCCAAACCAGATCCCCGCTACCGTCTCTCAGCCAAGCACTTGTCCAAGAAGTCATTCCTTGCCCGCCACGTGCCCATCCTGGTTCTGCTGCCAAACCCTCGCCTTCTCACCTCGCTCTTGGTCGGATTCGTCCAAGCCCTGCTCTTCGGCACCTTCGACAGCACCATCCCCGTTGCCGCCAAGGAGAACTACGGCTTCAACTCGCTGCGCGCAGGCCTCCTCTTCCTCTCGCTCGGCTCATTCGACCTCTTCATGGGCCCGCTCGCGGGCTGGGCCGTGGACCGCTTCTCGCCACGCGTCGTCGCCGTCGTCGGCTACGCGTGGCTCACGCCCGTGTTGTCGCTCTTCCAACTGCTCGCCATGCCCGGCGGCGGCCACGAGATCGCCGTCTACTGCGTGCTGCTGTCGCTGTGCGGCGTCGGCATGGCAATCGTCAACGCGCCCAGCCTCGTCGAGGCCGGACTCGTCGTCGACCGCTTCCACAAGGCGAACCCGGAGCTGTTCGGCGCTCGCGGTCCCCACGCCCAGCTCTACGGCTTGAACAGCATGATCTGGAACTTGGGCCTCGCCGTCGGCCCCCTGGTCGCCGGTTGGCTGAAGACGTGGCTGGGCTACGGGAACATGATGGCCGTTATGGCGGCACTATGCGGTATCACCGCCGTGCTGTCCTTCTTCTTTATGGGAAGAAAGGGTGACGGGGAGGAGTTCGAGCAGGTGGGTGGCGTGTGAATTGGGAAAGTCTGTATATAGGCGTTGTACACTCTTTGCACGGACACGGACCTTATTTTTTTTCTTGTAACCAATCAGAATGGATAGTTCGAATGGAGCTAATCCTATGAATATTATCGGTTAAAAGGAAGCACGATCGCCAATATGTAAGAGTTAAGTTTTACCCGTCCTCGCCAGAAGGAATCTGATGACGAGCTTGACTATCATCTTCTATGGATGTGGAGACTAGTACCGTAACCTTGAAATGTTCCTGTGCTTACGAGTGAAATCAAATAAGCGCATGTTTGGATATTTGCATTTACCGTCTTTTCAGAACGACCCCTGGAGCGGGTACACAGGACAAACTGTAGCGGAGAAGAAACATGAATCAATTGTGCCGTCGGAGGGAAATGTTTCATGGAAAAGAGCGGTTTTCTTAAGCAAAGTAAAAGAGAGCTACGGATTATATGTATAAGCCGAAAAACGAGGAAATGCAAGTTGAGTGCATCCCAGAAAAACAACCGTGGTAGTTGAGTACCTTCATGGCCTCATCGCTCCATTATCAAGTTTTCGATTTAGTGATCCCCTTTCACGCCCGGCTCCCTAACCATGATTTCCAACGCCACATTGCCCTTCTCAGCACGCTGGAGGTAAATGCGTCTGCACTCCCTGAAGCCCATGCGGCGGTAGATTGGGACGTTGCGGACGTGGCTGCTCTCAAGGTAGATAGCGCGACCCTCCTCATCGGCCATATCCGTCACGTGCTCGATCAGCTTGCGGCAGTAGCCCTTTCCGCGAGCCGAAGGCCTGGTGCCGACATAGACCAGGTACCAAGAGGAGGCATCGCGTTCGCCCATGACGCTTGCTTTGGTGTCATGGAGCAGCGGCATGAACTCGGTGAAAAAGCGCTTGCGGCCTTCACGCGAGAGGCGGAAGCGGAGCCGCCACATGCCACTCCGGAAAACTGTGAGGAGGTCATCCATATGAGTTTCCGGAGGCATCCTAAAGCAAATATTAGAAATACAGACCGATTGCGATGTAGAGGCACAGGTTTGGTTGGGTCATACATACCACAAAGCGACAGCGCCATAATCGGAGCCCACAGTCGTCACCATCCCTTTGAGAATGTGGGCGTAGACGAGGTATTCGAAGATGGCTACATGAAGATCCCACTTCTGCTCATCCGTCCAGTCAGCCCTATCAGGAGTATCAAGGAAGTAGCGCGACACGTCGTCATCTTTGAAAGCTTCGGCGAGAGCAAGTGCAGCGCCCTTGTATTCAGAGACATCAAGGACACGGACCTTGTCTTCGCCGGAGGTGACGGCAGTCGGGACTACAGCAGGTTCAGTCGACGGCTCAGGGCTTGATTCAACCGAGATGGTCTCGATCGTTTCTACTGTCCCCTTGGGCGGATCGAAAGGCTCAACACTGAGTTCGTTGGCAGAGTCCTTCCGGGTGGGGTTCATGGCTGTTTTCGGCTGGACGATGTCGATGGTGCCGGCAGCGAGTGTTGTGGTCTCCATGATTGCGATTGGCTTCTTCTTCTACTACTACAGTTGATGTGGGCTCGGCCGTTGTGTTTGTGGATCGGGGCGTTCTGATGGATAGCCAGCTTGAATAGCTTGCAAGCGTGAAGTGAGGGCGAGGTTTGATCAAGGTGATTGAATTATTTCTTGAGCAGATCCTGTACATGTGATTAGCTCCACGATATGTTTACAAGACGAAGGGCGCTTGGTTCATCGAAGACAGCAACGATGGACCCCGGCGCAGACAGCGGTCCCCAGTAGGAGGCTTCCGAAGGACTGGACCGTGGCCAGGGTGACCAAGGCATTGTGTTGAACCTCGCGGCGCTCTGATACCGCAGAGCCAGTAATGCCGAGTACCTTTTACAGACTGAGATGTTCACGAGTCTTCCGCTGGCCTGATACTGTCACCTGTATGATCAATCGAGAGCTGCGATCTCGAGACACTTTCGACCCGAGACGGGAACCGGAGAGAGGTGAAGGCTTGACGCAAATCAACCGACATCAATAACCGGCAGGGGAAGGTCGGGGGCCACAGGCGGGCAAAAGGAAAGTGGCGAGCGGGCGGCGAGTGGAGGACGAGGACTCGGAGGCAATCAGCTGGACGCCGTACTGATCACCGGTTGGTGCTAAGTACTCGAGACGCAAACCACAGAGGCAGGGCGATAAGCCTTGACGTGCTGCAGGGCGCCGAGCTGGTTGTACGGTAGGGCGTACGGGGGGAGAGTCGAGTGCTTAGGACGTCACAAGACCTATGGCGGAGCGTGGTGCGGAGGCGACACTTGAGGCTTAGGCAGACGGCAGCAGTGCAGCTGTGCGTCGCTCTGACGGGGCGGCGAGGGGAGCGGTGCAGTCAGGATCACTCGAGGGGATGCCGATGCTGGACGGCAGCAGCAGGTCAGACAGGCGTAATATAGTCGTGCCGATAAGGAGAAGGCCATGGTGAAGACAGGGTTGTCAGGCAGGCAGCTGACGTCCTCGCTGCACGGGACACTGGTATGGTTGCGAGGGAGTCGGAGATACAGGGACGGGGCGGGCAGGGCCAGAGCCGCACGGCGGTGATTGGAGGGCAGAGTGCTGGTGTTGCCCACGATCGGCCAAGGCGTGGGGAAAGAGCAAGCCCTCGATTTGCTGCTCGCATGCGGCTGCCAAAGCAGGACACCCCGCGGGCCCGTGCAGCTCCGGCCGCTGATAAGCGCACGCAGGCTACAAAGCAGACGTCGTGCCCTTCGGCATCGCAGCAGCAGCTGTGCGAGTAAGGAGCGCGAGGGCCCGGAATTGATACGAGGCGCTCGCTGCGGCTGGCTCCAAATTCGGCGCGCCGCTGTGACGCAGCTGGCGGCGGTCGTGCTGCACGTGCCCGAGTACATGGCCGACTCCACCTACTGCGTATGCGCCGGCATCAGCAGCCCCGCCAACTCCGCGCTGCAGTCGAAGCGGCACCGGCATGCACAGGGAGCAGCCATACGATCCAGACGAGCCCAGCTGAGCCGCCCGCTGACGTACTTTTTAGTAAAGTTCCGCTCTATTGGGTTTGACTCTGACACACCAGGGGGATCCAACTCAACGTGGACTGACAAAAGAACCAGGCGGAAACAGGGAGCCTGGGCTCAGTCGACTTGGAGAGGAGCCATTGGCCCGTCTCCCATGCTGCGAAGCCGCGCGCTGCGTGCACAGAGGGTGGATGCTGGAGCGGGTGCATTCCGCCCTATCCGAACGGCTCGTAGCCAATCCAACATCCTGGCCTAGTCTCGCCAAAGGACGATTCAGCACAACCCCGCTCCAATGACATGACGCCCTTACGTACCTTTGTGCTCTCTATACCAGATACCGCTTTGGAAACGGCATCCTCTCACCAACGCTAGCTCCTGCATGCCTTCGCTGTTTTGCGGAGACTTCTCAGATAAAGTTGCAGCAGTAAGCCCGAGTCAGTACTAGCTACCGCCCCGCTGTGCTCCTCTTCATCACAAGAGTTTTTTGGAAGACCGATTGATTCTCTGCCCGTCCGCGTGATTACACCTGCTACTTTTGTACTTACCCGACGCTCGGGTTCAATTTGTTTGCTCCTCAACAGTTTTAGATCTCACTCCTCGAACCCTTGCCTATTCATATTTTGAAAGATATGCGCCTCCTTGATGTATCCATGTAGGGCTTCGAAGAGAGGTCCGTTGCGATCCGACCGGTGGAAGAAATTGGTGGCTCTGCTCTCTGCTGTCAATAATGCGGGTCGATATGTTCCACGGTGTGCTCTGAGTAAAATTCGTAATTCTGGAGTAAAGCCCAAGAGACTGCCTTCCGTCAACAAGTATGGGGATTTGGAATTACATCGCTTACGATAAATGTTCCCAGGAGAAATTCTTCGCTTGCAATCTTTAGCCAAAACAACCCGCGTATAAATCTATGAATCTTGAAAGAGAATATGACGATCGCACCAATGGCACCTATTTCTTGGCGGTCCTCACCATCACGCTGCCGTCTTGCATACCGAAGTACACCGCAACGGGCTTCTGGCCGCCCCAGCCGCCCAGCGCCTGAGATTCCTCTCCGTTCAAGCCGCTGAAAATACCGACCTCCAGGACGCCGGTTATGGCCTTAATCTTCTTGCTGAGCGCCGTGACCTCCCAAACTCCCTCCTTGCCGTCGCCGCTTGCACCCGCAGAAACATCTGACGCAGTCAGAAGGGCCTTGAACGGCGCATCGATGATGAAGAAATCCTGATCGGTCTTGACAGGGCCAGTCTTGGCGAGCGTGTGGCTGCGAACAACCGGGTTGATGGATCCAAGCTGGCGCAGCGCATGCGACACAGTCTGCGCGGCGAGGGGTGCAACTTCTATCGGAATGCTGGGCCATTGGGTCAAAAGGCGCGACTGCGCTTTGCGGTAGTCTGCGGAGTGGGTTTCACGTGTTAGTGGGCGAGGAACAGAGCGCAGTTCTGTGCGCATATTCTAGGGCTGGGCAGCGTACCTGCAACACAAACGAACTTCTTCGCGCGCTCGGCTACGAGCTTCTCTTGGAACAAACAGGCGCCGCCGCCCTTGATGCAGTTGAGATCGTCGTCGACTTCATCTGCACCGTCGAATGCCACATCGAGCACCTCGCCGTTGGGCAACGAATCGAAAGCGATGGGCGTCAAGCCTGCCTGCACAATAACCTGCCGCGACTGATATCCAGTGGGCACGAATTGGATGTGAGGGTTGGTGCTCTTAGCCTTAATGGCCTCGACGACGTAGACAATGGTCGTGCCAGAGCCGATACCGACGTAGCGCGCGTTAGGGTCGAAATGTTCCTCGACGGCCTTGATGGCCGCCTGCTTCTTCGCGTCTTCCACAGAAAGAACGGGAGACATGTTGGCGCGGAATCGGGCGGATTGATATGGTAGCAATTCGGGGCGGATCGTCTTCGGAGGAGTTCGAGGCCGAGTGGTCTGGCTCACGCACTGGAAAAGTCTAGTTTGCGCTGCCAGGGTCCTGCGCGAGAGGAGGCGGGGGGTAGTTTGAGTAAGAGGGCGTCTCGCAGACGTGAGTTGTGTTGGGCGCAGGCGTGCGGTTGCGTGGGGCATACAATCGTCGGGCAGCGAGACGCTTGAGAGAGGCGAACAGGCAAGGCTATCTATAAGTAGCCGAGTGCGTGGGAGAGCGGAGAGAAGGAGGACGCTCGGTGATGGGACGGAATTGACGTCGTTGACGGTGAATAATCTTCCGTCGCGAGACCTGAGACCCCACTAAGCGGCTGTTCCGTCATCGGCTCTTGCTGCTAGAAGGCCCGATCAGGGAATTCCAAGCGCCCGACCTTCGAGCCTTTTTATCCTGCTTGAGCAGTTCGCGAGGCTATTTTGCCGGGCTGGAGCAGCGCCGCTGATCTCCTCGCGCAAGTTTGGGGCGACGGTCGATTGCTCCTCCGGGTGGATTCGGGGCGCGTGGATGCAGACATTGTCTCCGTGTGTAGCAGCCTCCCAACCCGGGAAACAGGGGCCCACGGCAACTTTAAAAGACATAAGCTCGAGATCTCAACTAGCCTCCGGATTATGTCATTGCGGAAAGTGGTTCTGGTCATGAGAGAACCGCAAGTTCCCCGCCATGGGAGCTGCTGGGCCGGCCCGAGCGTCGGCGAGTCGGCAACTGCCCCGCCCTGCGGCATGGATGACGCGCTAGAGAGCTCCAGCGCAGTGACACCACCTGCTCATTTGTACCGAACCCGACCTCCGTTTGTGCCGCTCTTTTTCGCACACACCCTCGCGCCTGCCATGGCTGCCACCACGCCTCCCCCGCTGCAAGGCCCCACCTCTAAAGAGAAGAAGTACGACAGGCAGCTTCGCCTCTGGGCCGCCAGTGGCCAGCAAGCTCTGGAGGATGCGCATATTCTCCTCATCAACTCCGGTCCGGGCGTTGTTGGCATTGAGACGCTGAAGAATCTCGTTCTCCCTGGTACGTTCCTGCTTGTAGCTTCAGCAACCAACATGAGCTGACGTGGAGTAGGAATCGGGCATTTCACCATCCAAGACTCCGCCGTCGTCACCGAGGCCGATTTGGGCGCCAACTTTTTTCTTGAGGATGAGCATCTAGGAGGTTTCCGCGCGGAACACACTTGCGAGTTGCTGAAGGAACTGAACCCTGATGTCCAGGGTCACTACATCACTGAGGTTGGCCCATAGATTCCATAGCGTGTCGCCACCACTAACTATGTGTAGCCCATTGATTCCTGGATTGGCCAACAGTCCTCGCTTGCTCCATACACCCTCATAATCGTCACCGCGCCCATCAGACCCGCGATTCTTGAGCACATCAGCCTACATGGTGCTAAGACCAATACGCCAGTCTTCTACCTCCACTGCGTCGGCTTCTACGCCCACTTTTCCATTCACCTTTCTCCGGCCTTCCCCATCGTCGACACCCACCCTCCTACCGAGTCTACCACGGATCTCAGGCTACTTGCGCCCTGGCCTGAGCTCTCGCAGCTTGCTGCAGGGCACATTAAGGACCTGGAGTCTATGAGTGACGAGGATCACGGTCACATTCCGTACGTGTTGATCCTGCTACACTTCTTGGAAGAGTGGAAGAGGACTCACGATGGAAAACCCCCGGCGAAATACAACGAGAAGGCTGAATTTCGATCGCTGGTGTCGAGCGCGATCCGGACTAATACACCCGAGGGTGGAGAGGAGAATTTCGGCGAGGCAGTTGCTGCGGCGCTCAAGAGCTTGAACCCACCAGAGGCGAGCAGCGCTGTTCGAGAGGTGTTTAGTGCCGATGAGTGCCAGAACATTACTGCAGCATCTCCGAACTTCTGGCTCATCGCCCGTGCAATTTCGCTTTTCTACAACAAGCATGGAGTTCTTCCTCTACCTGGCTCTGTCCCAGATATGAAGGCCAAGTCCGCCGATTACATCAAGCTGCAGAACGTCTACAAGGCCAAGGCACGCGCCGACCTTGCAGAGGTTACTGATACCGTCCGTTCCCTTGAGAAGCAGCTCGTGCGCACTCCCAACTCTGTGCCCTCACAGGAAATAGAGGCTTTCTGCAAGAACGCCGGTCACATCAAGCTTGTGCGCGGACGGCCATTCCACGTCGTGCATGGTGCTGAAGGAAATGTCACATGGGGCGAGCGAGCAAAGAGCCTCGCTGGTTATGGTGGTTTGAAGAACCCCGATTCTCTTTTCCTCCTCTACGTCGCTTTTCTGGCATGGGATAAGTTTGTCGGCTCACATGAACAAGATGGTCTTCTCGGTGCCCCCAAAGTCCCTGGCGCCAATGACGCAGAAGTGGATGGCGACGTGGAAAAGATGTTCGGCATAGCAAAGACCATCATGGATGGTCTCCTGCAGGAGGCAGGAACCTTTATTGACGACGAGTCTGAGTACAGTGAAATGAAGGACACTGTACGCAAGTACGTGGCTGAGCTGTAAGTATTGTGGCATATGAACTCATTGCATACTGCTGACGACGAGCACAGAACTCGTGCTGGCGGCGCTGAACTGCATAACATCGCCGCTCTGGCTGGCGGTATAGTATCGCAAGAGGTCATCAAAGTCGTGACGAAGCAGTACATTCCCGTCGACAATGCTTGCGTCTTTGATGGAGTGCGTAGCAAGACCGCGGTTATCCGCGTGTAGCTCTTGAGGGTTTCTGGCATGGATCTGGCTCAACCAGTGACCGGAGGATGAGCACAGGTGATTCCCTACAGTAGGGGTTGTAGACAGGAACCCAAAAAAAATGGTAAATCCGCTTCTGGCCAATCAAACGAGCATTACAGAATCCGAAAACTTGAAGCCAGCCTACCTATGTAATGAGCTTAGATGCATATGCAAATTTAGTTCGGAGGACTCAAGTCTTTCGGCACCCCTTATAGTGCGTGCAACCAAGAATAATACATGGCGTTATACTCTGCGTCTCGACGAAACCCCGTAAATGTGCATGTCCGTTCATTGCTTAACAGTTCCCGATTCGATAACCTAGTCCGCCTTACTTTTCCGCCTTATTTCAGAGATATCTACGGCCATGACACGCATCTACATCACCGTCTACCAAGCGTATGGTCTTTTCAATCACAACTTTGCTTTTGACTTCGCGATTTCGTCCACCAGCTTCACAGCCGCATCCGCGGAGCCGTAGCTGGCCTGGTAGCCATAGCCACCGTGGCCGTAGTTGTGCACGGTCCAGACGCCTTCGATGCGCTCCTTCTCGACCCGCGGACCACCTTCGCGCATAGGCCGCAGGCCGACGCCGTGCCGGATGATGCTGAGCGCCTCGGGGCCCTTGCCGTCCGTAAGCGCCGGGCACAGTTCAACGGCGCGCTTCATGATGCGCTGCGCGAGGTTGGGGTCTGGCTGGGACTCCCAGCTGTGCTTCTGCATGCACCCACCTAGGATGGTGCCGCCGCCTGGTGGAACGTGATTAGCCGCGATCACTCGGTGTTTTGCGCCCACATCGTGGCTCTATTCGAAAAGTGTGAGGCTCACCATCAGCACGCTGCATGATGTACACAGCTTCGTCCTCGCCGTCGTCCGTTCCGGATGTGCTGGTCATAACGCCCGGCGTGTTGCGCACCAACACAATCTGGCCGCGGCCGGGGTACAGCTTGGTGTCGGCCACGCCGCCCAGCTTGAGCGAAGAGAGGCCGGTGCAGTTGACGACGATGTCAGCGCGCTTGCCGCTGTGGTGGAGCGCTGCCGCATCCGCGACGTGCTTCACGATGCCCCGACGGATCTGTGCGCCATTCTTGCGGCATTGCCCGGTGAGCCAGGGCAGGTAGAGCGCTGTGTTGATGCAGACGGACGTGAAGGCGGTGGCAGAGTCGATGCCGTCGGGGAGCTTGTCCTTGGAGATAAGATGGAACTAAGGGGAGAGTCAGCGCGTGCCAGGGACGGTGCTTCAGGGGATCATGGGAAATGGAAGGGGTTGCAAGGGGGGTTTGCGGTATGGTCTAGGCAACAGGGAGTGATTTACATCAGGGACCACGTCCTTCCACCACGGTTCAGTCTTCAGCAGCTCCGCGAACCAGTTGCCGGTTGTTGTCCCAACGTCTTTTGTGCGGTTGTGCAAGACGGTCTCCTGGAAATGGATGTGCGCCTCAGGCACGTTCGAGGCCAGCCGTTGCAGCTCCGGCCAAGTGTTCTTCTCGTATTCTGCAAGGTTCGAGCCAGGGGCGCCGACGCTGCGGAGAGATTATCAGAAAATTGTAGGTGGAGCACTGGTTGTCTTTTGCTCTTGTAGCCGAAAATAGTAATTTTTTTTAACGGGCCAGGATGGTACCGCATTGCTGAAGCTTGGACTTGGCATTGGCAGGAAGTACGGGGGCTAGCCGAGAGTAACCTTTCTGCCCTGAAGAAAATAAAAACTGATGGTGGAAAAGATGGGAGAAGAAATGACGAAATAGTGGGTTTCGGACTACGTACCGCAGCCGGCCCCAACGGAGTGCAGGACAAACGGACAGCAGCAACGTGCAGACAGCAAGACTCACGGAAGATAGTTTGCGCCAGCCCAGGGCGAAGCGTACTCAATGTCATAGTCGCCAGGCATGTGCTTGGCGACGACAGTGACGCTGTAATTGTTGTTCTTGGACAATTGCAAGGCGGTAGTGAGGCCCACTACGCCGGCGCTGCAGTCAGGTCGAGGCTTAGCACCGGTCCAACGCTTCGCTCTCCCCGCCCGGACGTCCGTCAACTTACCCCAGCACGACAATCCTCGTTTCGGCCATAGGTGTAGTTCAGCGTGCAGTTGCTTGTGCGGCGGTCGCGTGTTGCGGTGGAGTCAGTCGGAGGCCAAACGTGACCTGCTTGGGCAAACGCCAGCAGCTGGGACGCGGCAAGCTATATAGGTGGCGCTGGACAGTCATACTCGGCCAGAGCGCAGCATCGCCGCCAGAGCAGGAACGAAGAGCCGCCCGAGCTCGGCGAGCGCTGCCTATCGACAGACGCGAAATTCAAGCCCCCGCTGTCACCCCAAGCGCGCACCAAGGCGGTCAGCACCGGACCGCGCCAAGCTCGGACCCCTGTCGTGTGCAGCCCTCTGCGGACCTTTCATCATCAACAGGAGTGAAGCTGCCAGAGTGAAGCCCGCCCGCGAGAGCTTCCGCGCCCTCCACGCCAGCCTCTCCACCACCCTCCCCCCCACCTCGTCCTCTGCATGACCCGCATTTCCTAGCCCGTCGCCCACTCCTCTATTGCTCTTGCGAAAATGCCGTCTCGCCGGAGTAATGATGACGAGTTTCCTCTTCTCTCTGGCCTAGGCCTGTACGCCGCAGAAATCCTCGGCGACGGTAAGTTATTGCCCCGCAACCTGTTCGCAGCCCACACCGAGCAATTGTGCTGATCCGCTTGCCCAGGCAACTGTTTGTTCAATGCCCTGTCCGACCAGCTGTACGGCCACCAGGCCGCGCACTCGGAAATCCGCGAGCGCACCGTTGATTACATGCGCGACCACGCCTCCGAGTTCAAGGCCTTCATCAGCGTGAACCCCGGCGGCGGCGTCCGCAGGAATCCGAAGCGCAAGAACGTCGGCGCCTACTCGACCCCTTACAATCAGCAGGTGCCGACGGAGGAGGAGATCGAGCAGACGTTCCAGCGTCACCTCGACACCATGGCCAAGGGCGGCACATGGGGCGACAACGTCGAGGTCCAGGCATTTGCCCGCGCCTACGACGTCACCGTTAAGATCTACCACAGAGATTTCGCATACTATGTCACTCCTTTTCAGGACGACCAGAAGAGACTGATTGTACACATTGCCTACCACGTAAGTCGACGCGTCTTGTCCCTGCTGCCGTCGGAAATTAACCCTCCTCGCAGACCTGGGAGCATTATTCCTCAATACGCAATCTTGACGGGCCCCATGATGGCCCTCCTGAGGTGCGTGAGCGGGCCATCAGCCCGGAGACTGAAGCCGCTCAGAAGAAGAAGCTTGCGGCTACGCCGTACGCCCAAGACTGGCAAATTGACGTGGTCATGAAGTCGCTTCCTTTCTTGACTGACAAGTCTACCATCCGCAAGACACTCGAAGAGTGCAAAGGGAGCATCGACAACGCAGTTTCGAGGTTGCTGGATGAAGACTCTGGCAACCAGTCCTCTGCACAAGAAAGCTCTAGTATCGAACGCGAGCCTGACAGTGATGACGACGATATATACGGCCCTAACAAGAGCCGCAGCCGCCAGACCGGACTTCCAGTCAAGCACGACAGCTTCACCAGTGCATCCAGGGACAGCTCGGCGAGCAGAAATATCCTCAAGCCCAAGGGTCACAAGAAGCGCGCCGGATCAAAGCTAGCTTCTCAAGAGTGCCCACAGGACTCGAAGGCCCCTCAATTCTATTCACCGGACTCGCAATCCTCTCAAATCGATTCGCAGCAGACCGACAGCTTCGCGTTTAGCCAGGCCACTGTTGCAATTCCTGACTCAGATGCCGAGTCCAGCCAAGAATCAGATGCTGACCCCATTGCGGCACCTCCATCGCCTAAGCCGACCTCCGCACCCAGGCAGGGTCCCGTGCGTATCAGGCTCACCATGCCGAAGCCTCCGCCTGAAATGGAAGAAGCAGCAGCCAACATGCACGCCGGCAAGACCGCACAGAAGCAGATTGGCCCCCAAGGACGCAAGATCTCCGCTCGGGACAAGAAGGATATGAAGAAGCAAGCGCAGAAGGCTGCTCGCAGGGAGCGCCAACAACAACAAGCTGCTGGCCAGAGTACAGCGACCAGGACGCTTCCGATTATGACAAAGTCCAACCCAACGTCGCCTTCACTTGATGCCGGCATCAAGGTCCTTTACGTCTGAAGCCCTTTTCTAAACATTCACCACCTGTCCTACCACAAGGCACGGCGTACGGCACAGCACGCTCGCACGGACATCCTGAGATACCCACTCCCGCACCCCATAATCTCGCAAGCGACGATCTTACTACCTTCTTCCACACCAACCAACTTCACGATGTCAGGCTCAGTCATGACCAAGGAGGACTGACATCCCTTTCTTTTCTTTCATTACGCATTGGTGCTTATAGCGATGCATGGCGGCGGCGTTCTCTTTTGATTTGATGCAATCAACATTGCGTCTGACACTCAGTTGCATACGGGCCAGCTACGGCGGTACCGTTCCATCACGGCGGCATAGCACATCGGCAGCATTGGGGGTCGTGTTTCTTCTTTGGGTCGGCAGAGTTCTATTGTTTCCTTGTCTTTCCCTCTTGGAGAAGCAACTTCACGCGCTAGAGGTCCGATATCACATCCCCTTCTTTCATCGGGCATGCTCTACCCGTTTTTCTTTTCT
>RHKH01000026.1:65708-77924 GCA_009829795.1 Lasiodiplodia gonubiensis | reverse complement strand
TCCTTTTTTTTTTTTTTTTTTTTTACGCACGGCTGCGGATGGGATGCATATACAAGGTCCCTGGGAAAAGAAGGGTGGGTTTGGACTTGGTGCATGGGTAGGGATGCCCTTTCTGCCTTCTTCTCTACGGTCGCCCTGGTTTCTCTTCTTCTTTCTCTGCAGATACATTTGGGGTTGGAGTCTATCTCGACAGAAGATGCCGAACAAGATAGAGTGTCTTTGAGACTCTTCCTTGCGCAATGCAATATCTGCAACTGCCGTTTCTTAGGTAGTTTCATCGTCGATAGCCTGTCGTTACCGGTCTCAGGCCAGCCGCAGAACGCTGGCCCGTATGGAGCGACAGGAAGGACGAATGAGAATGATTCGAAGGGATATTTCCATCACACATTTTCTCGACTGTGACAAAATTTGTGAAATATTCACGCAGTGTCTAGCAGCATCCCATTCTAGTTTCTAGAAGGGGCATCCAACTAGGAACGTGGATCCAATCCGTCGGACCGACGGCGTTGAGTCGCTCACGCCATCGATCGCCCAAGCTGAAGCCTTTTATCGTGCCGCGCCGGTACGGCCTTCGGTACCAAACACTAGCTTGCCAACTTTTTTTCTAAAAAAAAATATCATACGTTGGGAGAAAAGGTCGAGTGGGCTGATGTCATTGCGGCGCTACTTTTGGGTAGCGGCACAGGTCGCCTTTCATTACCAGGGTTAGGCATCGGAATTGATATACATTTTGCGCCATGGCACACACAGGAACGCGCTGGTCTTTCTCATCTACAAAAATAAAGAAAATAAAATGTGATTACATCAAATACCACGCCCCAATACCGACCGCTGCTCCAAGGGCAGCCGCGAACACGCCCACGACCGTGCCGGTCAGCACAGGCGGTCTCTCGACGCCGTTAATGTCGGCGATGTAGCCCTGCAGGCGCTCCGCCATCTTCGCTTTGGAAAACTCTCCGCGAACGCGCTCCTGCCCGTTTACGCCCATCTGCCGCAGCCGCTCCTCGCCGACACCGTTGTCCAGGACCTTGCGCATCACGTCCGTCCATTCCTCGACGGCGGCGACATTGCGCAGCCAACCAGTCTCGTCGTCGACGACGGTTTCTGTCGGGCCGCCTTCGTTGGCGGCGAGGACGGGCGTACCGGCGAGCATGGCCTCGAGTGGGACAATGCCGAAGTGCTCGTGGCGTGGCGTGTAGACAAGGAGGCGGGCGGACGTGAGCAGGGTGGTCTTGAGGGTGTTCGGGATGGATAGGAGGAAGAGGACGGAGATGTCGTCCGGGACATCGAGGGCGGTTATGACGTTCTTTGCGGTGGCGTGCTTGAGCTTGAAGGAGTCGGCGAGGGCGCAGAGCTCGTTGTAGGTCGAGCTGTTCTCGTGGATGCGGGGATCATAGCCGCCTAGAAGTGTTAGGAAAAAGTATGTAGAGCGGAGCGGTGAACAGCATACCGGCGATAACAAGCCTTGTGCCTTCGCGCTCTTCTGCGGAGAGGCCGGCGTAGGCGCGAATGGCCAAGCCGACGTCCTTCTTCCGCTCGAAGCGATTGATGCTGAGGAGAATCTTCTTATTGTCCCACAGCGGCTTCTCTTCAGATTTGATCTGCTCGGCTTTCTCAGACACCGTAGTGTCCACGCAGGGGTATACGACACCCGGATTGCGGTGCTTCAGCCCTGGGAAAGCTTGCTTGAAGACGCTCTTCGTGAAGTTGCTGTTGACAACAATGACCTCACTGCAGCCAGTGCTCCAGCTCTCAAGCCAGTCAAACGGCACCCTGTATAGGCTCTTTATAGCACCACCCTTCTGCGCAAGTAGCTTGTCTGGGAAATGGCAGTAGAACAGGACTCTGGAGACGGGTGAGAGTAGGCGGAGTAGAGGCACGCCGGCGCTCAACTGGTCGACGAAGAAGACATCAGGGCTGAGCTTGCGGAGTTCGGGGGTCAGGAAGCCGATCTGTAGCACCAAGTGCAGCTGGCGCAGGATGGCGCAGAGGATAGAGAAGCGGCCGACGATGGAGGGCGGGACGATGGAATTGCCGCGCACGCGCACGTCGAGGGTTCCTTTTTCATGGCGCGGGCTTGCTCAGCTATACTTGACTTTGGTGACATGAGTGTGCCTGCATGCAGGACGGCGGGCATGTAAGCTTACCGTCGCGGGCTTCGTCGAAACAGTGCTTCGGATCGCAGTGAGAGGTAAAGATGGTGACTTTGTGGCCGAGATCCTGCAGGCCGACGGCGGCGTCCACGACAAGGCGCTCGGCACCACCAATGCCCAGGTCCGGGTGGAAGAACACGACACTCCTGCGCTCGACGGACATTTTTTTGCGGAGGAGAAGACGGAGGAGAGTTGCGGAGCTGGGCGTGCGTAATGAGGGCTGGTACGTGGCCTCGCGCGCTGATTGGGCGGGCAGAAGCTAGCCGACGGATGCAGGGTACATATCAGGCGCCTGCCGGAGCTTGTGATGATGCACGCGCGCCCACGTCCACCATCGGACAACGTCAGAGGCATCTCTTCCGCGCAAACGCCCGGCCTCGTCCCGCGCCTCTCATCGTGCTGCGTCGACGCCTGGCCGCAAACCACGCCATCACCGTTCTCGCCCTGGGAGAACCATGAAACTGGCATCATTCACGCCTATACCGTTCTCCGGCACATGATCCAGCATGGGACAAGGATACTCTCTTACAACGCTGTCGGCCGGCGCTGCCGGCATCGATGTCCCAGAGCTGGCCGACTTGACCTATGAAAAATCGCTCGGGACTGCGCGTTTTATGAAAACCATACGCGCTCGCTACAAGGATGGCTTGGTCGTCGTCAAGGTCGTCATGAAGCCGTTCAACATGCAGCTGGATGAATATGTGTCTGGCTTGCTGCGTAAGCGCCCTTTCCGGTCACGGCTGCAAGGGTGAAGCTGACAAGTTTTCCTGAAAAGACGAGAGGAAGCTGCTGGCGGATGTGCCAAATGCGCTTCCCTATCATCGCATATTAGAGACCAGCACGAACGGTTTCCTGATCAGGCAATACATGCACAGCTCCCTCTACGACCGCATGAGGTATGCCTCAGCAGCCTGGGCAATATGAAATACGCTAATGATCGCAGCACGAGGCCCTTCCTGGAGAGCATAGAGAAAAAGTGGCTAGCCTTCCAGCTTCTCTGTGCCGTGAGAGATTGTCACGCTAGGAACATTTACCACGGCGACATCAAGACTGAGAATATACTCGTAACATCGTGGAACTGGCTGTACCTCTCTGACTTTTCGTCCTCCTTCAAGCCCACCTATCTGCCTGAAGACAATCCCGCCGACTTCTCTTTCTTTTTCGACACGTCAGGCCGCCGAACCTGTTATTTGGCTCCAGAGCGCTTCCTCAGCACTGGCAGTCAAGTCGACACTTCGACAAGGGTAAACTGGGCAATGGACATGTTCAGCGTTGGATGTGTGATCGCCGAGCTCTTCCTTGAAACGCCCATTTTCTCGCTCAGCCAGCTGTTCAAATACCGCGCCGAGGAATACGACCCATTCATGACGCATCTGCAGAAAATCGAGGATGTAGACATCAGGGAGATGGTCTCCCACATGATCAAGCTGGACCCGAACCAGCGATATTCCGCCGATGAGTGCTTGAACTTCTGGCGAAACAGAGCGTTCCCAGACTACTTCTTCAGCTTTCTGCATCAGTACATGTACTCCATTACAGACCCTTCGGCCGGACGCGGGCCCATCACAGCAGGGTCTGAAAACTTGGGAGAGGCAGACGACAGGATCGATAAGGTCTACAACGACTTCGATAAGATCACCTACTTCTTGGGTTACCCGGACGATCCGGGAAGCCAGAAGCCTCCCAGTAGCAAGTTTACGTTAAGAGGCAACCTATTCCCGCTTCACATCGACATCCCAAATTACAGACACCAGGCAAACAGTGCGCATCATACCGTTGACGATGGCACGTTGATTTTCCTTACATTGGTGGCGGCTTCAGTGAGAAGCACTGCCAGAGCTACAGCTCGTATAAGAGCGTGCGAGCTCCTTCTAGCTTTCGCTGAACGTGTCACTGACGAAGCGAAACTCGACCGTATTCTCCCCTATCTGACAGTTTTGCTTACGGACAAAACGGATCTCGTCAAGGTCTCTGCTCTGAGGTCTCTGACCCAAGTTGTGAGTATCTTCGCCCATCCTGCTGGCCAAGCTAACTCTCCGTAGCTCGCGCTCGTCTCCGTCGTCTCGCCAATCAATGCCTACGTTTTCCCAGAGTATATTCTGCCCAGACTAGAGCCTTTTCTCCCCGGCCACAAGTCGAACCCGAACCCACTTCTTCGCGCAACGTATGCGTCCTGTCTCGCAAGTTTAGCCACGACCGCATCGAGATTTCTTGATATGATGCAGGCGCTGAGAGCTGACGGGTCTCTCCCAACGAACGACCCCGAGGCGGAGGAAGATAGTATGAGCCGATCGGCCTATCAAACACTCTATGACATCTCTCGGGATGACCTCGTAGCCAAATTTGAGGCACAAACCAAGGCCCTGCTCACGGACAATGACCCTTCGGTCCGTAGAGCCTTCTTAGGATCCGTATCTAGCCTTTGCGTCTTCTTTGGCAGTGCGAAAGCGAACGATGTCATCCTCAGTCACCTCAACACCTATCTGAACGACAGAGATTGGATGCTTAAATGCGCATTCTTTGAGACAATTGTGGGAGTCGGCACCTACGTTGGTGGTGCGAGCTTGGAAGAATTTATCCTCCCACTAATGGTGCAGGCCCTAACGGACCCGGAAGAATTTGTGGTCGACAGGGTGCTACGATCTCTTTCGTCCATGGCTCAGCTGGGGCTATTTCAACGCGCCCGGATATGGGAACTGGTTGACATTGTTGCACGTCTTACCATGCATCCGAATATCTGGATTCGGGAGGCCGCTGCCCAGTTCATTTCCTCGGCGACGACGTATCTCTCGGTTGCCGATAACCACAGCATCATACTCCCACTTATCAGACCGTACCTCAAGGTCTTACCCTCGAATCTCTCGGAGCTCAAACTGCTCGACTCCCTGAAGAAACCCTTATCTAGACTTGTGTTGGATATGGCCTACACTTGGGCTACCAATACGGGTAAAGGCGTGTTCTGGAAGTCCGCTCAGCAGCAACGAACCTTTTCGTTCGGGCTGTCTGATGACGCTATACCAAGTGTCTCAGGACGAGAACTCGGACCAAAGGCTCTGAGCAGAATTCCGAAGAACGACGAAGATGAGCAATGGCTGAAGAAGTTACGAAATGCGGGGATGAGTGTGGAAGACGAATTCAAGTTACTCGCTCTCCGCGAATACATTTGGCGGGTCTCCCATCGCAAAAAGCAGGATCCTGCCGACACACCTCAAGCTAAATTCAACACAATACTGCCACTCAAGGACCTTGGGATCACGCCTCAGACCATATTCTTCGACCACAAACAGAGCCTGTTTGATGAGGTTATTGCCGAGCGAGCAGCCATCGACAGTGCTCCCCACACAATCGCGGATGCCCTTCGCGATGCCTCAGCAGAAGACAGCATTCCTAGACGCCGAATAACGCTTATGAACAACCACCCCGAGCGCCGTGGAAGCGCTGAAAGACCGATTCCGCGAAGCGATCCGCGCATGCCTGGTCCCTCTTCTCCCTCTCAAAGTCCATCGGATGGACCGTTCCCGCGATCTATTCAGATACCCAAAACCCGCACGATGGACTCTGACGCATTGGACTCACCGGCTTCGATCGCCTCGAGAGCGGAGTCGCGCCTGGGGATCCACGAACACAGTATGCGCCACAAATCAAGTGCTATGAGCTTGATGAACAAGGGGGAAGGTGGCAGCAAGGCCCTTGCTGAGATCAGCACCACTTCTGCGAATGCATTTGGGCGCGTGGATAGCATAAGCACTCCGAAAGATGAGGGGCCGAAAAGGGCAAAGTCACCTCTTGCACTGGCTCAGGAACAACACCGTCAAGATCCCGGCAAAATCAAGTTCCAGTCGGCGCACTCGTACACT
Source organism: Lasiodiplodia gonubiensis (assembly GCA_009829795.1). Classification (NCBI taxonomy): domain Eukaryota; kingdom Fungi; phylum Ascomycota; class Dothideomycetes; order Botryosphaeriales; family Botryosphaeriaceae; genus Lasiodiplodia; species Lasiodiplodia gonubiensis. Next base: position 71,914 of record RHKH01000026.1, on the reverse strand, counting down.
GGTACGGACCCAACAATCCTCAAACTCTTGGATTCGGTGTATTTGGAGAACTTTCCTGTGGATTTCGCCGAGTTTGGGCCCCTGGTGACGCCTATCAGCAAAAGGCAACCCATCAAGAGGGGGAACGGCCAGACATCGTCATCCAATTGGCGGCCGGAAGGTACCTTGGTTGCAATGCTAGGGGAGCATACCAGTGCTATATCACGCGTTATTGTTGCTCCGGATCATGCATTCTTCATCACCGGCTCAGACGACGGTACTGTGAAAGTTTGGGATTCCTCGAGGCTGGAGCGCAACGTCTCACACAAATCCAGAGGAACACACAAGCAGGGTGACGGCGTCAAGGTCACTAGTTTGTGTTTTATTGAGAACACTCATTGCTTCGTAAGCACTGGTAACGACGGCAGCGTCCAGGTAGTGAAGGTCGACTACAATGAGGTTCAAAGTGCTAGTGGAGGCAACATGGGCATTCGCTACGGCAAGCTCAAAGTACTGCGCGAACACAAGCTGCCACAAGGCCAATTCGCTGTGTGGTCCCATCATTACAAGTCGGAGAACCAATCCGTCCTTCTCCTTGCAACGAATACCTCTCAAATCCACGCCCTGGACCTCCGCACTATGAGCACGATCTTCACACTCTCCAACCCTCTTCATCATGGCGCTCCTACTTGCTTCGTCACCGATCGCAAGCATCACTGGCTTCTACTAGGGACCACTCATGGCGTGCTTGATCTCTGGGATCTGCGATTCAAGATGCGCCTACGGGCCTGGTGCTTCCCTGGCGGTGCTCCCATTCACCGAATCACAATCCAGACCGTCAAGATGTCTCGGAAGCCCAAGTTCGTCATTGCAGGTGGTACCGCAGCCGCCGATATCACTGTCTGGGACCTTGAAAAGCTCATCTGCATTTCGGCCCTCCGGACTTCGGTATTCAAGGAAACATCGATGAACAGGCATTACACGCTTATTGATCTTGATGACGACTTGCATCAGCGCAGCGGCGCCGCCGGAAGCAGCACACACGGGCCCAGTGGCATGCTTCTGGGGCGATTCGCCGCCTCCATCGAATCCAGTAGTGTTGGCCATGGCGGCGGCACCGACCGCAGCGTGCGCGCGCTTGCCCTTGGCTCCGATGATGGAAATGACTTCCTCGTTTCGGCTGGATCGGATTGGAAGGTGCGCTTTTGGGACCTGGGAAGGCCGGAGGTGTCGAACGTAGTGTCAGGGTTGGAAATGGAGGAAAGCAAGCCGGTTTACACGGTGTTGCCACCAGCTGCACCGAATCCGGAGACGACCGTCGTGCAAGAACGCATCTTCCGCCCATCGCAGCAGGGAACAGGATCCGAGAGTAACGGCGACTCGAGCAAGGGCAAGGGCGCTGCCAGCACAAAGACGGGAAGCCCGGCGAAAAGGGGAAGGGAAGCAACGGCTGCCAGGGGCGGTAGGGACACTCTGCGGAGTCTGCAGCAACAGCAGTTGCTGAAGGGACATCTGGATAATGTCTCAGACGTGGCGATTCTGGAGCAGCCATATGGGATGGTGGTGAGCGCAGACCGGGCTGGTGTAATCATGGTATTTCAGTAGGAATCTTGGGACGACTTTGCCTTGCGGCAGAGTCATGGCTCCACGGCCTTCCATAGACGATAAAATGACGACAATTTATGGTTTGAATGATGAAAGTTCAGACAACATGATATTAGAGCAGATATGAATGGAGAGCCAGGTGTTGCAGACGAATTCGAAAATGCGGTTATAAAAGGCACAAGAAAATGAAAATCTATACCAGGCAATGCATCGTCACCGGTCGGGAAGAGCACAGAGGCGTCAGGGCCGATAAGGGTGCGATAAGGGTGCGATTGTGTCTGGGATGACGTCTGCCGACATCGGTCGGGGGGCATGTGAAATGAGCGAGCGCGGGGCACAGGGTCTGATCCAGGAACGCGGGGAGAGCTGCCCCTCCTGCAGATCTCACAAGCGTCCGGCGGGGGATGTGTTCGTGTGGCTTGTATTGACACCGCGGTCGGGCGCCCAAATTTGCGCTGTGGAACAAGAGGCCAGGGCCAATCCCAGCATCACCAATTGCGCAACAGCGCCGGCTTGGGGCAGGATGCGGACGAGAGCAAAGAGGAAAGAGTGCTATGAGCAAAGCTGTAAGAGGCTCTGTACTAGGATTATCCGCAGCATGCAGCAATTGCATGAGATCTTGGCCGCTGAGTGCCTGCGCGGGCGGACTTCCGATATGACGCAACACAGGCCTGACACCAGCCACAGCGCTGCGAAACAGTGATCTAGCGTACCGCGAGTCGGTGGGCGCCCGCGGCAGGGCGGTCGAGGGCCGCCGATGCAATGCCCGCGCGCATCGAAGAAAGCCGCGTTTGCGCGCCGTAAATTGCCATTGTCCGTTGCTGGCCAGACCTAGAGATCGCCAGCGGTCGAACAGCTGCTCATGAGTACAGCTGGAGCCATGACAGCTCCGCAGCGCGCGGGGCGGCGGGCAGCTTTCGTCGCGGTCGCGCCAAGCCTTCGCGGTTAGGGCTGTGCGCAAGGGTCTGTGCCGCTTTTCTGGAGCTGCCAGCCGCGCTCCAACCATCTTCCTTCCTCTTCACGACACCGAGCAACGCAAGCTTCGATTGCACGATAGCTAGCACATCGCGAAGCGCCCCGCCTGCATCCAAGCTTCCCTTGCTCCACACAGCTCTTGCCGTCCTTCTCGTCCCCCGATCCCGCTCCTGTACCCTACTACACCCCGACAACCCATCGCGCCTGCGCTCACCGTCCAAGCGACGTCATCACCATGGAGGACACCTCCGACATGGTAAGCCGCTGCCTGGGCGCAATGCCTGCGCCTTTCCCGAAAGATCTTGCGCTGACGCAGTGCGCAGGATCTGGACTTGTCGTACGACCGCGACGTCCGTAGCCACGCCAACAACCACGCGACGCCCGCCCATCCCGACACCAGCCAGACCGACACTGCCCAAGATGGCTCACCTATGGTAAGTTCCGACCGCGACCGCGACGCGTAGCCCCCCAAATTTGCGCTCAATTGTCGCTGACTTTACCCTTGCAGAATTGGACCCCTACCAACCCTGCTCAAGCTTCCATCCCAGACCAAGGCCAGCAGCCTTCGGCGTCTACACCCACGATCAATCGGACTTTGTCCTCCAATCACATCAACAACTCGATCGCCCGTCACACTTCCACCATCAACAACTCTGCCGCTCCCCACACCTTCATCTCTTCCGTCATCGACAACCATCGGTCTCGTCGGACTTACCAGCCCCGCACAAACTTCAGATACTTCAATTTCGGTGCGCCGCATGCAGGAGCTGTCGCAAGACCATCTCCAGTTCAGGAACCCAAGAGCTATTACGACTTCAAGGCCTCACAGTCCGGCACACAATCTCCAGGCAAGAAGAGTTTGCTCAAGGAGAGCTTGATCAAGAAGCAGCTCGCACGCAACAATCCTCGTAAGGATGTCGCGCCCATCACACCCTCCAAGCGCCGTGGCGATGACAACGATGTCATTGAGGATACCGAGTCTTCGGCTAGAGGCTTCGGAGAACCGCTTGAGTCGGAGGCACCCTCTTTCTTGCAGAACCAGAGCGGTGCTGGCATCTTCCTGACCAATGTCAAAGATCGCTTCCGAGCCATCATCCGTGTCGCCATGCGCGCAAACGAGCCCGAGGAAATTGTCTTCGTTCCTACTGGACCCTTATCCAACAAGCGTCGAGCCATCGCTAGGCCTATGCCTGGTGCCTTCCCTCTCGATGAGATCTTACCTACCGTCTCCGCCGCTTCGAACAATGCCAATGCGGCTCATGCCGATCCGGCTGACGCTGCAGCCGCCACAGATCAGACGATCAACGTCCGTTCTGAATCCAGCACCTCCTTTGGCAAGGCCATCAAGTATGTCGGCAGGTTTATTGCATCCACAGTCTCATCAAACACCCACCTCTCTTCCGATGACCAGACGGCTCAGTCGTCCAACATAACCTCATCCAACAGCCAGTCGGCTCAATCGTCCAGCATGACTACGTCTGCTCAAGGACACATCACAGAAGCGTCCGAATCCAGCTCTGCTTCCGACTCGAATGACATCGTCCAGACACCTCCTAGCCTCAAGAGAAAGCGTGCACCAGTCGCTGACGCAGAAGAGGAAGATCTTCCTATGCACAAACCCAAGAAGAGCCGGAAGAGCAGCAATGATTCAAAGAAATCACCCATCCAGATGCGGATTCCCGGCAATACCATTCTCAAGATGAAGAAGCGCGCAGCCAAGGAGGCCGCTGAAGCCGCAGATAAGGAAATGGACGAGCTGCCCATGCACAAGCCCAAGACCAACGGTTCCAAGAAACCGCCCTTTCAGTTCAAGCTCACTGAAAAGTCCATCAAGAGATTCGGTTCGTCTGGGCGCTCTGGCAGAGACCACGGTCTACCAGCCTTGAAGTCTCGCTTTGGCAGCGCGCAACCTCAACGCAGGCGTATCCCCATCCCTGCAGTCCCGAGGACTCAGAGCCGCAACGAGAGCATAAGCATCAACCTGACTCCCTCTTCCAGCGCAGTCCCGAGGATCACCGATCAGAAGAATGACTCTATGACTGCCCCAGCCCGCGATGCTCAAAAGATCATGGATGCTACCCAGCCTGACCCAGCACAGAACATCACGCAAGTGCAAATGAGCAACGAATCCAGGAAGAACTCCGACGGTCAAGCGGACTTCCAGGCATATCGAGAGTCGGAAGAACGTCCTAGTACTTCCTCCTCCGGCAGCAGCGAGGAAGGACAGCAATCGCAACGCCAGAAGAACGTGAGCTCAGGCGACCCGGAAGCCATCGGTGCAGACGTTAGCACTGAGACCGCAGTCAGCCGTTCTAGGACGCATGGTCGCAGGCAATCTGGACCTGTCGCTAATCAAAAAGCCGAACAGAGTTTGCACCAGCAAATCATGGCGGACCGCCAGCAGACGTCGAGGCAGTTCTTTGGTAACACCGAGTGGGCGACGCCGATCGATCTTCCTGAATCATCTGACGAAGGCATTGATCAGGATGTCAGATGGACGAAGTGGAACCTCCAAGACAAGGAAGTCAAGGAGAAGATCAACGTGCGCAAGCCAACGACTACCTCATTGGCGCAGCTCATGCAGGGTACTACAATTAGTGCCGAACATCAGGAAGAGGCCGAAGATCTAGAGATATCCGACAGCCGCAAGGACTCGCGCGAAGAGGAACTCGAGAAGCAGCGCCTTGCAGAGGCTGAAGCAAAGCGCAAAGCTGACGAAGCGGCTGCTGAGGCAAAGCGCAAGACTGACCAGGAGGAAGCCGAGGCCAGAAAGAAACTTGAGCAAGAGAAGAGGGCATCGGAGCAAGCGAAGTCAGACAGGAGGCGCCAGCTCCTAAGCCAAGGCCCCACAGATGCCCAAGTAGCCGAGATCACATCTATCTTCGCCAGTCGCAGCCCGATGTCAGAGATTGCGAGGAACTTCACCGTCCGCGACTTGTCCACGCTTGTCCCCCAAACGACCTGGCTCAACGATTCGCTTATCAACAAGTACCTAGAGGAGTTGACCAAGAAGGCGTGTGAAAAGGAAGGATACACAGAAAGCGACAAGAAGGCCGGAAAGGCACCGCCATACCAGTTCGTCCTTTCCAACTGGTGGTTGGCTGTCGCGGACCATGGGGTCCAAAAGGTCCTCAGCTGGAACAGAAGGAGTAGGCTCCACGAGGAGCGTCTGCTCCAAGTGAAGGCCTTATTCATCCCAATCTGCCACGGAGCCCACTGGCGGCTGGTGGTTGTCTCGGGCACCGAGCGGACTATCAACTACTTCGATAGTCTCGCCGGTTCGCCCGCCCCCTTTGTCGCCAAGGCCCACGAATGGGTCAAGGCGACCCTGGGTTCGGCATACAATGACGCAGAGTGGAGCGTCATTGTTGGTGGAGGCCAGCGCTCCCCGAGGCAGAGCAACTCCGACGACTGCGGAGTGTTCACGCTTCAGAACGCGCGGGCAGTGGCGTTGGGCCTGGACATCCAGCCCAACTTGTACGTCACCTCGACGGAGGGGGTGCTCCGTGTCCGCCACCAGATGGCGGCTCAGCTGCTCTCTGGTGGTTTGGACTGGGAGTAGGAGCATCCTCTCCGTCAGCCACTGCCCGCGTGTTCAACGCTCTGCCCGGGGGGTCATGCCCCACCATCGCTGAACCCAGGAGGGG
>RHKH01000026.1:18426-65534 GCA_009829795.1 Lasiodiplodia gonubiensis | reverse complement strand
TTTTTTAAATGATTTTAGCATGGCGTTTGGGGGGGTTTTTTTTGGGGGGGAAATGTCCGGTTTTGATGAGATACCCAACCCGAGCTCTAGGGTAATTGAGCAAAGCGAACGGAATTGATTTGATAGTTTTCATCCTTCTGCCTTGCCTGTGAATCTCATTCGACCATGGCCTCTTTGGGACGAAGATACCACGGATTCGTACGCCACGACACCAGCATCTAGATTAAAGCGCGCTTTAATCATTAGACATTTGGACTAACTTGCTATTTGTGGCGGTACCGGTCGCTACGAGTATATTTATGGGCGTGGAAACGCTTTGCGATGGTGTCGTTGGACGAATGTGCGCAGTGCTTGCGTGGAGATTTGAAGGCCTCATCAAAGTGCTGATAGTTGGTGAGCCTGCATGTTCGAGCAGTTGCTCAACTCAGCGTGGGTGGGCAGTTAAGAAGAAAGTGCTGGCCGGCGATGAGCACGAGTCGCTGAACCAACCCAAATCCATTACAGACTGCTATCAAGGGGCTGGTCGTCTGAAGAATGAGGAAGGTTTTTCTCAGCATCGAAGTGCAACAATGGCACGTGAATTGACAAGTAAAGAAGGTACTCTGGAAGCATATGTCGAGCCCGTGCAAGATCAAGCCCGTATTGAACGTGATTCGAGGCTTGGGGACATAAGAAACTATGGCGTGGCAATTCAATAGCATGGCATTGAACACTAGTGAGAGGATGGCACCGCCACTATTGAGAAGTAACAGTGGAGGCGCCGCGCTGGGATGGGAATTTACCTGGGCTGCGACTACGCGGAAAAATTGGTTGCCGTAGCGGCGCGTGATGATGCAAGCAAGCCTGGCCGGCGCGCGGCGACCCCAGATTTCGAGAAAATCCGCCGCGGCAGCTGCTTCCTAGCTTCCTCCCTCCGTAAAACCTCACCCGCCGCCTCGACAACCTCACCGCGCGCTCGAACCAAAACACCCACCTCCGAACCACGCTTGTTTGCCTGCAATAACGCTCCGCGCGATCGCTCCGCCTCTCGCTGAGCCCTTTCAACGCGAGCTCTCTCACGCGACAATCAAGCCTTCGCGACAGCAAGACCGTCTTGCGCAAGACCGCTGCTCCTTAGCCGACGAGAGACACCAAAGTTGCCCAAGATGAGATTGACGGCCGAGATCATCCAGAATTCCCTCTCTTACATCAACCCGCTCGGCGAGCGCGAGCTGGACCTCAGAGGTGCGTTTAAGCTGAAAAGAGCAGATACTACACTTTGAAGGAAAGAAAAGAGCTGCGTTGATACCATCATGACTTCGGTCTGTTGCCGGGACATACAGGTCGTCAATTCACCCACATCGAGAACATGGGCGCCGCGTCCGCCGACATCGAGTGTATCGACTTCACCGACAATCATATCCAGGTGCTGGGTAACCTGCCGCAGCGGCTGCGCGTGACGACGCTGCTGCTGGCCCGCAACCGCCTGTCGCAGATCCAGCCGGGCCTCGCGCGCGCCATCCCGTCGCTGACGTCGCTCAGCCTCGCCGAGAACAACGTCCGCGAGCTCGCCGACCTCGACCCGCTCGGCGGCTTCTCCATGCTCATCCAGCTGAACCTGATCAACAATCCGGTCTGCACCAAGGAGGTAAGCCAATTCCCCAAACCTCACCCTTCTACCGTATCACGGTGGGAAAGAAAAGGTTGCATCCGCTTAAAGCTTCAATCATTCTTGTCGCGCCGGTAACAGAACTACCGCTACTACCTCATCTTCCGCATCCCGTCGCTCCGCTTCCTCGACTTCCAGCGCGTTAGGGACTCCGAGCGCCAGAAGGCCAAGGAGTTGTTCGGCACCCCCGACGAGCCGACCGAGCTCGCCAAGCAGCTCATGCGCCAGCGCGGCACCGCCGTGCCCGACGCCTCAGCCGGTGCTGACGACGTCGCCGGCGGCATGGCCCGCGTCAAGCTGACCGACGCCGAGCGTGCCGGCATCCACGAGCTGATCAAGAGCGCCGGAACGCTGGATGAGATCGCCCGTCTCGAGAAGATGTTGAATGAGGGCAAGATCCCGGGTCAGTGAAGGAGGATATTGAGGGGAAAAGAACAAGTGGGGACAGAAAGAGACTCGGAATTGGAATGCTGTGGTGGTAAACAAGCTATTATGGACGGGAGAAGCAGCCTGGGTGGCAACTACTTTGCTCCGCCAAAGCCCGTCTGCAAAGCTCGTGCAGGGATAGCTTATAAGATGGAGACAGGACTGTCGATGATGATTCTGCGAATCCGAGGGGATATGAAAAAAATAGACAGTCAGTTTAATCGGATGGGGATAGGCATTTCAACAGCTTTTGCTACAAGACTCCTTTGTAACCACTCAGAATTTGGTCGTGAAAATGGGCGGCATGGAGGGGCAACAATTAAACTTTACCTTGCATCTCAAAAAGGCGTCAGTAGCCGCACTTCCTACATTAGCTTTGATGGAAAATGGAATCCAACGTCCCCTTTCTAACCTCACCTGTCTGTCAGCGAGCCTTGCTTCCGTGATACCGAACTTAGTGCATGTTGGGTGCAAGAAGGGGAAGCAAGGGGTCTAGTGGAAGTGTCTTATTCACAAGGGTCTTATCTACCTACGAAATTTATGTCAAACCTTTTTAGTACGCATTCCATATTTTGTTGCTCAAACACACGTATCTTAGTTATTGACAAACAGACGGCAATTGCTATCAGTAGGGTGCTTTGATAGCATACCTTAAAACGGTAATTCTAGAAACTTACGAGCAAGAAATGCTAGCGGACATATTGCGGAACGTGGGTCAGCGAAGCGTTCGTCAGAACAAAGCAATGGTTACTAAAGACACCGGAAGGTTGTTCTCCCCACTGTCGACTGAGCTTCAGGCAGGAGCAAGGCAGAACCGCCAAAGAAGTAGAAGCAACGGCAATGTTAGGGACATTGGCAAATAAAGTCCATTTTCTCATCACCCACACTTCACGAATGGATAGAGTACAAAGAATGACGTAAGACTATTTTCATGTTGAATAAAACGCTATAGTGGATTGAAGCCCCCCATGGAAAGTAAGTGCAAAGGGGAAAGCAATCAAAAGAGAAAACCCATCCAGCCAAAAATCATGACTATCATCGGGGTATCCTGACGTCGCCACATCCGACAATTTTCCAGACCAGACCAGACCTTTCAGTATATGGGGAACGCCCAAACCTCAATCAGAGGAAAGGCGGAGGTGGGAAAGCCGAACTCCAGAACCATGTAAGCAAGTCCCTTCATATGTTTCGGTATCCGATATACAGCAAAGTGAGGAGCGCGCAGCTCAGAAATGTTGCCGTCTAGTTCCTCTTGATGGAGGACCAAGGAAAACTTTTCGTGTTTTCATTGTCGTCATCTTCGCTAGAGTGTCGCACTGTTGTCCTTCCGAATGCTCTTGCACCGGACCATATACTTCGCTGACCTTCATGCCCTTCGATTCTCAATAAATAATCCTTAGCCGAGCAACTCAACGTCCAAGCCAATCGCTCTCATGAACAAGTTAACATGGCCAAGTCTCGTCGCAGACAACTCCTTCGGGAGCGCCTTGCACACATTGACGGTGTCCATGACGCGATCCTTAACGCCAATAACGAGGCGCTGTTGTTGCTCGGCGGATGCGCTCGCACCCATGGATGCAAGGAATTGCCACACGTAGACATCTTCATCATCCTTGATGGTGCCGGGGAAAATGTACGGCAACACAGGCTCAACGGTGTCGAAGAGGCGGTTGTACAACTGTTCGATCTGCTGCAGGTCCTGCGAGGTGGCTGCTGATGCCGGGGTGCTTTCTTTGACCAGCTCTGCGCGCGAGACGAAGATGGTAAGGATGGACAAACCGATCTTGGTGCGGACCAGTACGGGGATATTAGTGCGGTCAAGGACCAGGCCCAAGAGACCAATGACGATGTTCAGGGGCGCTTCGTTCACATAGGCGAAAAGAGGAGGCATAACGGCTTGAGCAAACAGCTCGATCTCCTCCTTTGCTGCGCGCGGAAGCGGGGTGAGAGGATCGGCAGGGATGCCATGCTGAACCACATCAAGAGTGTCCAGGTGCACAACAATCATGGTCAAGATTGTCACGCGCTGCTGTTCGTCGATATGGCGGAAGATGCGCGGGATGGCCTTCTTGCCCTTCGGGTGCGACAAAATAGCGATGAAAGGGTGCGGAACGTTGGAGCCAGCCATGATGGGGTCCATGACCTTCAAGCTCTGCCAAAGCTTTTGGTTCAGCTCCTGGACCTTGTGCTGCCACTCCATGTGCTCCTGGATCTGAGCAGGGCTGCTGCCGTCGTTCAACGGAGGGGGCATGTTGCGCTCATGATCCTCCATCCTCATTAGAATATTGTAGACGTTCTCAATGTTGCGCAGGGTCGCCTTGCGGTCAGCGATGTCGTGATGCGCCCGGCTGGGGCGGCGTCCGGCACCGTTCGGCCTGCCTTCTCCTTCGGGCTTCTTGATGTTCAGCAGGGGCTTGGGTGTCTTTGCGTTGCTAAACGAGATCTTGCCGAGGCTGCCCTCGATGACGAGTTGCTTGTTCTTGGGCTTTGCTTTGGCAGCCTCGACCGCGCGCTGCACCTGTTGCTCCATGCGCTGGGCGTGATTGTCACCGCCGCGGTGGTGCCGGCGGCCTCCATAGCGGCCACCAGTCTGGAACAGGTAGGTTTGAGCGAACTGGTTGGCGGGCTGGTGAGGGTTCTGACGGGGAGCTCCACGAATCTGCGAAAAGACCTGGTAATAGAAGTCTTCAGCAAGGGCAGCCTCGGGACCCTGGTCGTCGATGCTACCGGTAGCCGTGACAAGCTGCTGCAGCTGAATGCGAGTGATGAAATTCTTGTCCTGCGGGGTCATAAGGCCGTTGTCCTTGGAAAGCATGTGGATCTTATGGATCCTCTTTGCGCGCTTGGCGTCTTCCTCCAGAAAAGCAGCGCGCTCAGCATCGGAGAGACGTAACAGTTGCTCAGGGTGAGTGATGACCTGGCCCTGATACGAAGGACCGCGTGCATGAGCGGGTCCGGTCGGCGGCATGCGGTTGAAGGCCTGAGCTATGGGCTGGCCTGGACCAGAGAGACGGTTCGGGTTTTGCAGGATCTGGCGGGGCTGCTGCGGGAGCTGGTGCACCTGGGGTGGAGTACCACGCTGGCCTTGTTGCTCTTGCCTCTGGCGTTGGAGGATCTGGGGCTGCGGGATACTCTGGGCAGGCAGCTCATGCGGCATCTGCTGCTGAGGAATTGATGGAGGACGCTGCTGAGCAAACTGAGGGGGGAACTGCTGGTGGCGCTGTAGGATCTGCGGGGGAGCTCCGAACGGCTGCTGAACCCAGTTCGGCGGGGGCTGCTGCGGAAAGCCGGGCATGGCGGGCTGAGGAGTGGGCTGGGTAACCGGAGGCTGAACAGGTTGCTGTTGGGCACCATACTTCCTCTGGGCAAGCATAGCAGCCTCAACCTCCTCCAGGCTCATCATCTTCCTGCTGGCAGCCGGAGCAGCATGCTGGGGCGGGAGCTGCTGGCGCTGGTTCTCCTGGCTCGGGGTCGTCTTCTTCGGAATTCCCCAGATATCAGCGCTCGCCTCGAGATTGCCAATGTAGCCAGGGTGGGCGTAGTTTTCGTATCCAGTCTTGACGGGCTTCCTCTCCTCCCTTTTCAGCTGGGACGGGGGCTGGCGAGCGCTGTACAGCATCTGCTCCTCATGAATTGTGCCGGCAATCTTGGCGGTCTGGCCAGAGAAGTCGAAGTCCTTGCCGACGGTCTGGGCAGGCTCGCCGCCAAAGGTGTCATCGTTGAAGGCGTCATCGGTTTCATCAAGCTGGTCTCCGAGGCCATCGTACGTGTCGTCAAAATTGAGGCTGCAGCAGAGGCCAGGTCAGCACAGTAGAGTAAGAGGAGATGGAGACTCACGCATCGTCGTCGGCGGGGGCGCCCTGGCCGGACAGTCCGGCCCACGGGTCGGGCGTCTGGCCGAAGCCAGGCGCAGACGGGTGGTGGGCGGGACGATCCCGCGGCAACGACGTGTCGAAGCCGAAAAAGGACATTTCGGTGGGCGTGGGCGACAATGGCAGGGTGGGTGGCGGGGGGCGGTGACGTGCTGGGGTGGGTGAGATGCGGGCTCGGCGGCGGTCGTGGTGTTTACGACATGGACTTTTCGGCGATCCTGGGCGCCAGTGCGCGCTGGGTGCTGGTTGGCGTGTCGCGGGGCCGCCGCTAGGTGCAGATGGCGAAACCGCGCCGAGAAACTCACGCAAGTAGAAGGACAGATGCTCGTCAGTAATGAGCGCCGCGTGCCGGAGGCCGGGCTGGAAGGCAGCACGGGCCCGGTCTTAGGCCCCTTCCTTGCTGCTGATTGCACACTCAGCGCCATACGAGCGCGCGGTGGCCGCGTGTTGTACTGGAATTCTGCCCTCCCCTTCGTACCCTAAACCGCCCTAACACGTATCTCTTTCGCTCGCTCTCTCCCTTTCGCCCTGCCTCTCCTTCGCCGCTCAATGCCTCAACGCTGCTCGTCCAGCCGTCGCACATAACACCCAGCGCGCGCCCATCTGCCTGAACCTGCGCCGTTGAACACCACGCAGCCCCTTTCAGCCACACCCGGTCTACGCAAGCACGTAGCTGAGCTGCTACTTTCGCTCCTCCGTCCGCCTCGTTCCAGCGCACGCCGCTCCGGACACAACCATGGCAGGCACACAGCGCTACATGCGCTATATCGTCTTTGCCTTCATCGTGCGTTGACCGCGCCCGTTTCGCCGCATCGCCAGTCCCGCTAACTGCCTATCTAGGTGCTTATGCTCATCTTCTTCTTCTCCTCGTCCGATGTCCCCACCAGCCGCCTGCAGAGCGCCAGCGAGATCATAAAGGAGCAGGGCTCTAAATGGAAGGGCTCCGGTGCCTCCACCGAGCCCGGCTCCAATGACCTTCCCGTCGTCAACTCTCCCGGACACTCCGGCAGCTCGTCCCAGGGCACCACCCCGAATACCCCTACTCAATTGACCGGCACCGCCCCCGGCGAGCGCATGAACGCCACCTTTGTCACTCTGGCCCGCAACTCGGACGTCTGGGAGATTGCTCGCTCCATTCGCCAGGTCGAGGACCGCTTCAACCGCAAGTTCAACTACGACTGGGTCTTCCTGAACGACGACGACTTCGACGAGAACTTCAAGCGCGTCACCACCTCGCTCGTCTCCGGCACCACCAAGTATGGCAAGATCGAAACCGACCAGTGGTCTTTCCCGCCCTGGATCGACACCAACAAGGCTGCCAAGGTCCGCGACGAGATGAAGCAGAAGCAGATCATCTACGGCGACTCGATCAGCTACCGCCACATGTGCCGCTACGAGTCTGGCTTTTTCTTCCGCCACCCGCTGATGCTGGACTATGAGTGGTACTGGCGCGTCGAGCCCAGCATCGAGCTCTTCTGCGACATCAACTACGACACCTTCAAGTTCATGGCAGACAACAAGAAGAAGTACTCCTTCGTGCTCAGTCTGTACGAATACGTTGAGACCATTCCCACTCTTTGGGACAGCGTCAAGGGCTTCATGCAGAAGTATCCCCAGCACATCGCCAAGGACAACTCCATGGCCTTCCTCAGCGACGACGATGGAAAGACGTACAACCACTGCCACTTCTGGTCCAACTTCGAGATCGGTAACCTCAACTGGCTCCGCAGCGATGCTTACATCGACTTCTTCTCGCACCTTGATCACGATGGTGGTTTCTTCTACGAGCGTTGGGGCGACGCGCCTGTGCACTCGATCGCTGCTGGTCTTATGCTCAACAAAGACGAGATCCACTTCTTTGATGATATTGCCTACTACCACGTCCCGTTCACCCACTGCCCGACTAGCCAGAAGACACGCACCGACAACAAGTGCCACTGCAACCCTGGTGACAACTTTGACTGGAACGGCTATTCCTGTAAGTTCTGAGCCTTTTACCCTTCAGATGCCAGCCGCTAACCATGCTTTTTCATCGCAACAGGCACTGCGCGCTTCTTTGAAGTCAACAACATGGAGAAACCAGAGGGGTACGAAAAGCAGCAATAAACCCTTCCACCTCTTTCTAGTAGTAAACCCGTATTTCAAAACAAACTACGACCACTTTGATTTTTTGTTCTTCTTGAAGGACCCAACAAACTGATTGTTTCTTCATTCCCTTTGCCTCGTAAAGAGCTCCATGGAACAAGTCTCAACGCATCAAAATCTCCATCCGCGTCGTAGCCATGCTCGTATTCATTGGCCTTTGCGTCACCTTTTGGAGAACACACCGGTTCTACAGCACCGCCAGACTGGATTCCAGCGGAAACTATTGGATCAGGTGACATGTCCGTCGTGACGGTTGTCATGCTTGACTGCTGAACATGATGTATGGGCACCTGGTCCATAGTTCTCTTCTTCACTTCGATTTACCCAGGTGCTTGCCTTACGAGCCCGGGATAGGGATGCAAAAAGATGGGTCGTCTTTCATTTTTCACTTTTGTTTTTACGCTTTTCACGCAGGACACGCTATGTACTATCATCAAGGAAAGGAACATCGCGCACGGGATTTCTTCTCGCGGCGAGCAGAGATGTGGGATATGGAGCTGGTTCTTTTATGGTCAATGTCAAACTGGAGGACGGTGGGGAAACGAGGATGGGGAAGTCTTCAACGGTGTATGTTTTTTTCTGTGCTCCGGTACACCTGCGGTCCTGTACTGTAGAATGGCTCGTGGCGTTTGTAACAATCAATCAGGAGATACAGTCCCTCTACTAAAAAGGGTTGCCGAATGATCTTTGGTGTTTCGGCTATCATGCCTTCATCCCAAGCGAAATAATACTTCATCTGTCCGAGGAATGGAATTTGTCTTATGTAGGCAGTGGAAGCTATCGTCTAAACGACAATGTATGATTATTAAATCTACATTTATGTCTGGACAGTTGCTTATCTACCCATAAGAGCTGTAACAGTACCATGCATTGGTTGGCAGTTGCACCTACCCGAAATGCCACGAATTGACCTCCATTCAAATCAAACTCCCCTCTTCACCACGCGAACACTGGTATCTTCAGCTTCGCCAACCTCCACCAAGTCGCCCGCATCGTCGTCGCTATCATCACGTTCCTCTTCCTTCTGCTCGTCGCAGTCACATCCGTACTTCTCTTTGAACAGGAACAGCGGCATGGTTTCAAGGTCTTCAAGCGCGAACTTCGCAGCCTTGGCCTTGGCGTTCTTCCCGGCAGACGCCATGCCCTCGGCAATAATGCGGTTGTGGACCATCACGCCGGCGATGCACCTGACCGGGGCGCCGGGGATGATGGTCGGCAGCTCCTGGACCATGACCCTGTACTCTGTGCAGCCGAGCACCTCGGAGAAGTGGCGATGGAGGCGGGTGAGGGGGTGCGAGCTGGCGTACGAGTCGTAGATGGTGATGTCCTCGAAGTACCATTTCATTTGCATCTCGAAGAACTTCTGAACCTCGGCGAAGTTGTACTCGCTGTCGACAAACAGCGCGCCGACGTACGCCTCGACGATGTCGGGAAGGCACTTCGGCGGTGGCTTGACCGACGTCCAGAAATCGCGTGCTCCGTTGGCGCTGTGCTCGGCCTCGCGGATTTCGGTGACGTAGTCGCGGATCTGGTATTCGACCTGTGAGTGGCTGTACTTGAGGTGCTTGTGGAATCCGAGCTTCACGCAGACGAGGCCGAGAAACTTGTTGGACACCATAGCCATCTTGTGCTCCGTCAGCCACTGAGGATCTTTGTCCGGGAAGTTGTAGACCAGCCAGGTAATGCAAGCGTTGTCGATGAGAGAGTCGCCCAGGAACTCTAAGCGCTGGTAAGAAGGTATCTTCTCATACGTGAAAGGATACGATGGATGCACAAAGGCCGACCTTAGAAGCTTCGCTGAGCGGAAGCGGTATGGATGCTCCTTCTCTGCTTGCTTGACCAAGTCCATTTGCGCAGCCGTGGGCTCCGCATCGAGATAGGTTGGCTTATCGTATGCGTCAAAGTACTCAGACCACTTCTTCATAGTGTGTTCCGGGCCGGCCACAAGATTCGTGACTGCTTTGACAGCGTTGTCCCAGTTTTCTGGCTTCCATTCGTCTAGTGTGTTGTGTGTCAAATACGCTCCCCCAATGAGAGCCTCGCAAACATCAGCAACAGTCTTGTCTCCAAGACCATGCTTTACCACCTCTTCTCCGGTCCTCTTGTGGCCTTTTCCCTCCAACATCTTGAGGCCTTCCGGATACCATGTTCTTCTCGAGAATGCCAGGCTGCGAATGTATTTGGTGAGCTGTAGCTCTTTCGCTGTGTCGAACAAATTTTGATTACACACTAGGCACATCCGCTTGACATGGAAATCGAACTCATTGTCATCCGGATTTTCTCCGAAAAGCGCAATCGAGGTGGCCATCTTGAGGAAACAATCTCCCATAAACTCAAGGCGCTCATAGTTGTTGCCCATGCCGCGGCGGAAGTTTTGAACCTCTTCTCCGTGTTCCTCGGTGTTGTCGGAATCCTTCGTCACCGCCTCCAACGCCAATTCAGGACTGATGTCGAGTTCCAGAAGCTGACAAGCCTCCAATGCAATGAGATACTGATCTATGCGGTGGATCACAGCGGGGAAGATGTAGATGGTGGACACGGCTGCTGGACGAAGCGTTGATATCCTCAGAGGTTCCGGACATAGGTATACCTTCGACCGGAGACTGCTTTCACGCGGATCGGGTTCCGCCAGCATGTTGCGGCGATGGAGCACCTGGCTTGCTTCGATTACCGGCTGATCACGGTTCCAGGTTGAGTCGGCCTTCGCTCTTGACGCCCTATACAGGCTAATGGAGTAGTTCAGGATGTCTTTCTTGTGTTCAGGTGTCTTTCCTTTGACAGCGTCTTCCGGCACAGGGTCTGTCGGCCTCAGATCTCGATTGAGGCATTCCGTAAAAAAGCGCCGGCCTCCGTCCCACTTGTCAACGAGATACTTGTCCAGAAGAAAATCATCGGACATCTCTGCCGTCCAATGGTACTCTTCGTGCTCCTGGACCTCCTCCAAAGCTGTCCAATCGAGGATGTCTCGCAAGCCATAGAATCCACCATCAAGCACCTGATAGCAAGCCTTTATCGGGGCAAGCCAATAAGACATCTTGGCGTGGTCCTCCTCGTACGTCTTGTTGAAGACGTCTTTGAACACCCTGAGTGTGTATGAAGTCAGATATTGAACTTCATTGAAGCTGCATTTGAAGACGGATGCCAAAGGCGTCAGTTGGACTGTACTCGCAGTTCCGGAATTGAGGAATATTGGAAATTCCGGAAGGGTTGGGAGAGGTGTACGAGTAAGTATCGCTAACAGCTGATTCGGCCTTTCAAGACCATCTGGAAGTTCAATGACAGTGATGTGTAATTCTTCTGGAATTGTACCACGAGTAGCTGCCCACAGTTGCGGCTTCGTCATCATATCGTACGCATTTGTCTTCTTGCAATTCAACGCCAGTCGGGCGTTTCTCATTGCAGGAAGCTGCTTTGTGTAGATTGGCAGAAGGTTCTCGTCGAGGTATGCTCCTTCGCGGAGTCGAACACAGGCTTCGAAGGCTGCCGAGCGTTTCGCAATAGCCTTGCGTGCACACAGACGACCGGTTGCTGATGGAAGGGGCGAGTTTTCTGGGAGGATAACCTCACAGATGAATTTACCTGACCGAGGGGACACGATGTATAGAGGGTCAAGAGCAACATCTCCTTGTCTGGGAAGTGCTGCTGTAAAGTGAGCAAGGACGCTGAGGCTGGAATCATAAGTGAGTTTAGCCTTGGTGTCGGGTTCCGTGTAGGTTCTGAAGTCCTTGTAATCGAGTATGAGGTCATCCAGATCCGCGTCGTTTCCTTTCAGGAGGCGATCCTCGGGCAAAGCCTCGCAGAACTGCCGCATCAACCTCTCTGCTTGGCGAGCTTCCAAAACAAGTTGCCTGTGGCGTAGATTGCCTTCCTCTATCATGTGCAAGTACTGAGAGTTCTTGTGCCGCGCCCGGCCCCTGGACTGCACATACTGGATCATCGTCTTGTAAAGGTCGAATCTGACGACTAGGTTGCAGTCGGGTATGTCAAGGCCTTCTTCGGCAACAGAGGTTGCAAATAAGCAGTTCAATTCTCCCCTTTTGAACTTCAACAGAGTCATGACCTGCTCGCGGAACGTAATGTTGAGGTCATTCCCCCTGCCCGTACTACCAACGATCATGCCGGATTTAAGGTGCTGGCCTCCAATGCTGCTGAAGACGCGGTGCAACAGACGAGCAGTGTCTCTCCGCTCGACAAAGACGATGCACCTTGATTTAGTTGGCCGTTCGAAGTACCGGAAAAGCCAACTGTGAAGCTCCAAGACTTTTGAACTCAGATGTGTCAAGTTGAGCTCAGGCTCGCCGAATATGTGACTGCCGACCATCTTCGCGGCCTCTCTCACTCTTGCTACCTCCTCGTCGAGGGCCGATATCGACTTTACCTTCCTATCCCGGTGATGGGCTTGTTCCCGACGGCTCTCAAGCTTCTTTGCCTCTTCCTCTTGGAGAGCATAAAACCAGAACATGTCTGAGCACCATGCACCGAGCTGAGAGCTTGCCTCTTTGGAAGATTGGAAGAGAGTACGGAATGCTTCCATGTCAGCGAACCTCTCCTTCATCTTCATATGCAGCGGTGTCTCGAACGGCTTCTCAAGTGGAGCGTATTTCACCACGTTCTCGTCCGGGCGGCTGATTGTCTTGTGCAGTAGGTCCAGGTTTGAGGTGGTTGCGATGCGGCAATGTAAGAGTGTTTCGAGATCACTAGCGGCTTGAGCAACGTCCACCTTTGCATCCACCGGCGAGGCTGTCATTCCGAAGACTTTGGGACGTTTGCTCTGATCTGTAGGCACGTAGTAATCCTTGATGATCTTAGCGTAGCTATGGCCCTTTTTAGCATGATGAGCCTCGTCGAAGATCAGTAAATTGATCTGCTCCATGGTGATGAAAGAATGCATGAGGCACTGGGCGAGGACCTCAGCGGTACAAACAAGGACCATGTTCTGCTCAAAGTGCTTCATCCAAGTCTGCTTTGACCAGAGATCGCACCTCATGGCTCCGCAGAAGCGTTCCACTTTCTGATCGAGGTTAGTCTCAAGAACAGCAAATTGCTGGAAAACCAATGTCACGGAATCGACCTATGATCTTTTTTCAGCAGATGTTCCAAGAGAGTTGGGAGGGTAGTTAGGGATAACCAAGAAACTCATACGAGGAAGAAGGAAATGCGAGGGGCTTTGCCTGCTGCACGATCCTCAAGCTCTTTGTCGATGATATGCTTGAGCAGAAGCACAGCGATGAGGGTCTTTCCCGAGCCAGTATCAAGAACAGCAATGACATTCTCTTCTTTGGCTCTCTCGAACAGCTCCAGCTGATATTCGCGCGGGTCGGTTATGACGTTGGAATCTTGTTTGGCCAACAAGTTTCGAATGGAGAGGGAGTCATCATCAGCGGCCTGTAGAACTTCCTTCACCTCCTTGTCCGTTACTTGTTCAGCACGTTTTGCAACCCATGAATTGAAGATTGCCAGGTCTCGGCGCTTCTTTTCCGAGATATTGCGAGCCACTCCGGAGTTTGGCAAGTCGTCATCACTTTCCGGGTCCTCATCATCGTCCACAGGGTGCTGAGACTTGGCGACATCTTGAAAGGCGACTGTGTTAAGTGGTGCGTGACCTGAGTCGCAATTTGGAGACGACAAGTCTATGAGAAGACCTTCTCCCGGCGAGCTATAGGCCATGGTGTTCACAGCGGGAGATGCAGAGTGCGGGTATGCGACAGGCGAGGGTGGAGATGAGCTGGGTGTGACGATGTTAGGATACACTGTCTGCGACGAGTAGACGGAGTGAGTAGGGTTAGCAGAAGATGTAGAGTGAGTGAATGAGCGAACGGCGAGAGGTATCTTGTGACCCGTCGCTTGCTGCATGCGGCAGCCGCAAGCATGTGCGTCGCAGCTGCCTGAATTAGCAGCCTGTGGTGACGTCGGATTGCCGTCTGGCTCTCCAGGGCCTTGCATGTGCAGTGTCGGAGAGGCAAGCAACTGGAAGTGAGCTGGCCGTGTGATGTCGTGGCCGGGTGTCCGTGCGCGCACATCATGACCAACGCGCTAAGACACGACGCACGTGATGATGATTTTCCATGCAGTTCAGGTTCCTTCTCAGCGGCAACAGCTCCCAACACAACAACACATCCTACCACCCCAGGCGTCGAAAATGAGCAACGAATCTGAACAACAGCCGCAGAGCCTTCGTGCTCTGTTTTTCGGTGCAGAGGCCAAAAGAAAAGACCTCGAGGCTACATACGACTCAAACAGCGATGCTTACCAGCAGAAGCTCAGCTCAGCTATCGCCACCTATGAAGAGTGTCTGAAAGTGGCTGATCGAGTTTCGCTGTTCAGCCCCAACGAGACTCTGGAGGATGTGTCGTCGCGGGATATTCAGTAGGACGCATCGTCTTGATCTTTTCTTTCATCTTTCTCATCTTCTCTGCAGATACATGATCATTAACTACCACCTGGCTGAGCTGCTCCAAAGAATCGTTGGCACAGACCGCAAGGCAACCCTTTTCAGAGCCCGAGAGTGCTATGAGAAGTTCATGAAGTTACTCGATAGCTACGACGTTCTGTCTAAGCCCGACGCCAAGCTCTACGAGAAGTATCAAGAGTCCCCCAACTCCTTCTCTACTGCATCCACTTCGGATGCTGCAGCCAGACGGGAGACAAAGATTGCCCGCTTTAGAGCCGAAAAAGAACTGAAAGCAAAGCTCGAGGTACGTTTGTCGGTAATATCACGTGGCTCCTTAGTAATGGGCATCCAGCATCTCAATCAAAATCTAGCCGCTTTCCAGAACGATGAGGATGCTCTGCGTCAGCTGCACCTCACAAACGTTGCTCTTTGTGTCCACCAGACCTTTGCGTCCCTTGAGTCGATAGCACAGGAGCTGCAAATTCTGGCCATGGCTCCACCTGCGCCTCCACCGAATGCGGGCCCCGCGGCAGAGGATTTGCGGCAGCGTGATCGCCGGGGTGATGGTTATTCGGAGCGTTTGGATGCCCCTCTTGCGGGCTTGTCAAACCGCACTGGGCCTATCTTAAGCGCAGACGGGAAGCCGCTGCGACCCTTCACGCTTCTTGACAACAGACAAAGGGTACAGCAAGGGGTCTTCCGACCAGATCACAGCTTACCCACCATGACCATCGATGAGTACCTCGACGAAGAAAGAAAGAGGGGCGGTATCATCGAAGGAGGCGGCGAACAGTCAGGAATGCAACCGGAGCCGGATGAGGACAACCTAGAGAAGGCCGATGCTGAGACGATGAAAGCGCGCGCATGGGATGATTACAAGGATGACAACCCCAAAGGTGCTGGCAACACGATGAACAGAGGTTAACCTGTTGCACGCTTTGGACATTCATGCCCCACATGGCCTAATTGCACCTGACTGGCGCCAATTTGGGCTGTGTCGGCCCCGCCGGCAAAAGGGAGATGGGAGCGCGTCCAAATCGATGGCTGTCTTGGCCAGATCTCGGGTGGAGGGGGCAATGAGTACTTAAGACAGCATCACCCGACAAAAGCAGAAGGGATGTGTGGATCAGTGGCACTCAGAGGCCGAGAGAAGGTAGGCAGTGTCTTCTCGAATGAGACGTTAATCAATCTGCAACCCATGGCAAATTTGAGGATTCGACGTGTATCTCAGCCCGCTGGGACGATGGCTAAGAAGGGTAGCTCGCCGTGATGAAGATAGTACGTAGCTTTAGCCGAGGCTCGATCTTTGACGACAGTCTCATGGAAGGTCCCGTCAGCCCTCTCGGCAACGATGCTTTCATTCTGAAGGCTGAGAATCCCTGATCGCCCGACCGTTCACGCAATGCAATAACAATCGCGTGGGGTCGTTTTCTTATCTCGACGGCGCCATTATCATCGACTTATGAGCAATGCTTGCAACAGTAGTCTGATGAGGCGCGGATACGAAGCAGCCTAAACTGGCCGCGCCGCGCTCGGAACGCGGCAGTAGCATGCTGTTCTGTAGGTGCAAAGTTTTCCACAGCTGAGCAGTAGACTAGTTTGATGCATGATGCGCGCGACAGCAGGACGCATGTACAGTGTTTGCAGGTTTGCACACCGTCAGACGCTGAAGAGAGGGTCGCCATGCTGTGCACCCCGACGGGCCGGGGAAGCTTAAGATGCTGCCCGATTCTGCAGCAGAGGCTGGTGCAAACGAAGGAAATAATGCAGCTGCAGGTACCTTGTGCAGGCGCGTTTTGGTGGCACCTCAGGCCGCCACATCAGGGGGTGACGGCTGCCGTGACGACGCTCGCGCGAGCGGTAGCCTCCTTGCGTGGATCGGCTGCGATCTCAGAGCTGCTGTGCTCGTGGGCTTGGGAGGGTGGCTGAAGCCCACATCCGCTCCTGGCGGCGATCATCGGCGCCAGAGACTTATTGGAGGCCCAATGTCCGCCGGCCAACCTTATCACTGAGCGAGGATGGACCCTCCTTCCAAAGGATGCTGCACGCGGCGCATCGGCTGCTAGCGCTGAGGGCTGGGTGGCAGCCGACTGGTGACGCTGACGGCTGTCCTGTGTCTCAATGGCACAAAGCTTGGGCCGTGAGCGATGTCCTTGGAGGCATCCGGATGGGGCCGGCGCAGCAGTCTTTCGGGCAGGTCCTGGGGGATGTGCTGAGGCGCTAGGCGGCGTCTGACCGTTTTCTCCAACGTCCCATCGGCCGGGGCATAACCCCTACGCCAACCTATCACTCCAGTGGTATCCAGCGCATCCCAGTCGAGGGCTGCCCCTGCCGCGCGCAATGAGAGCAGCGCAGGCGCTGTGCAACATGTGATGGCGCAGGCGGGTGACGTTATGTGAAAGTATTCGTTATGGCGGAGATAGGTGACGGGGGGCGCTCGGATGGTTGCGCCCACGCCTGCCCAGGCTGGCCTCTGCGGCGGCCAAGGATCCGGCAGTCTGGGTCACTTTGGCCCAATTCACAGAGTGCTGCACGAAACGACGTGAGCCGTCGCCGCTAATAATCTAATAGATTGCTACAGCCAGACGGCGTCGTCACATTGCTTATCAGCTCCATCTGTCGCAGCGACGTCCAGTCCGCCGTTGTGGTTGGCGGGAGCAGCCGGTGACCACGACTCGAGCGAATACATCAGCGAGCAAGCTCGCCCCGCCGACCCTGTCTTGCCCACGAGCGCGACTATGCCGCGCCTTTTTGCGAACAGCTTTGAATCGTCATAGCATCCCGCACCCACTGCGGAGCGCGCGCAAATGGCCGCCGCGTACGCTGGCCTCTCCCCCCTCGTCTGCCCGCGCTGACTTAGGAATGCAGCTCTGTAAAGGACGCCGTCAAGGCGCTTGAGTCCGTCTTCGCCGGTCCAACCGTCGCATACCCGCTGCCCGACGAGCTCCAGCAGACCATCGAATCCTTCCTCGACAAGCACCACGACATTGATGATCAGGATTCGCAGCGCCTGCACGACGAGCTGCTGCAGACATACAACAACCATGTCCAGGACGAACCCGTCAAGCGCAGCGCATTCCTCAGCGTCCTCCGCCAAGTGCGCCCTGCCATTCGCGGCGATGCCCGTCTGTCGCAGTGGTGGAACCTGGTCATAAAGCCCGTAATAGACGGTGTAGGTCATAAGAGGGACGAAATTGAGGATGCGCGCGAGTTCGTGCTGGGGATCCTGGCCTATGAAGCTGGCGGCGACCACGACGCCGAGCACGCCCAAGCCGCCGCCTCATATACTCAGAAGCTCTTGGAGTGCTATCTGAGACACACTCGTATGCCGACTGGAGAGAGCGATGTCATTACCCCCGAAGACGAGTATGTTGCGCGCGAGATAGAGTCGCTTCTGGTCATGTATGGCCGCCGGAAGCCCAAGGTACGTCTCCTGTTTGCCCACAAGCGGCCTCAACCTAATTTCTACTAGGAATTACTTCTCTCCCTGAACAATCTGTTCGTCCAAGCCAAACATCGAGTCCAAGCCCTGGCTCTGCTCTGTACCTTCGTCCGCGTCCAGCCCCCGCACCTCTACCTGGTCTCCGAAACGCCGCTTGTCGAGAACCTCGAAAGATGCCTGATGATTGACAAATCTGCCACGGTTGTCGAGATGGCCCTTACCGTGCTCATCATGTTCATGCCGCATATCACCCGTGTATTAGTGTCTCATATGCCGAAGCTCTTCCTAATTTACAGTAGAGTTTTATGCTGGGACCAGGTTACCGCGTCAATGCCGAACGAAACCCAAAAGACAGAAGAAGCTATCGACACTGACTCTGACGAGGATGCTTCCGATGATGATCGTAGCGATCCGACCTGGGAGAGACTCGAGCACGCTTTCGATCACCCGGAAACATCGGCTCCCGGCGCGCTATATTACTTTACCTTCATTTATGGACTTTTCCCCGTCAATCTCATGAGCTACGTTCGTAAGCCAAGGAGGTTCCTGAAGAACATCAACTATCTCGGTGCCGACGACTTGGTTCTGGATCCTGAGGCTATTCGACGTCGCACCGAACCTTTCCGCCAGGTCCATCTCTTGCATCCCAACTTCTTCAACATGACTGCCGAGGAGGAGATGAGCGAGAGCCGTTGGCTCAAGAGCGACCCTGCAGATGTCGTCACTGAATGCATGAGCTTGTGCATGGCAGTCTCTGCATCTTTAGATGACCCCGGACCACCGCCAACCGCCAAACTACCCGATCTTCCGCAACCAGCCACACGGCCCGCCCATGTTTCCTTGGTTCCAACTGAAGATATACCTCCACTAGACGACGACGGAACAGTCGCAACCTCTCCAACAGACGGAAAGCCCAGCAGCAGTTGGCGAAACACTCAATCTACAACTTTGACAAATCCCTCCTCCAAGGATTTTGTGCATAATAGGAAGCTTTCGCCTCTGCCTCATGCTAGTCCTGACAGTCCTACCTTACCGGGAGCTACGGTTCCACAGCTCGCTGAAAAGGAACAACCACAGAACCTGGAAGCGTCTACAGCCCTTCTTGCTTCACCTCGACTTGAAGCATTTACGCAAACACTCTCGGCAAACCACTACCCCCTCTCTCACACGCACGCTCGGCTTGCGCAAAACCTTGCAACCCTGCAACGAGAGGTCATGCTCTTGCGAAACGACCTGAACTTCGAGCGGTACCTGAAGGCACAACATTTATCCCACATTGGCCAACTTCAGCGGAGACATATCAAGGAAGCCACGGTCGAGGCAGAAACACAAAACCTCATCAACACGAACAGGACACTAAAGGCCAAGCTGCAAAAGGCAAACGAGCTCTACGCACAACTGAAGAAAGAGACGATGACGGGTAGGAATCAGTCAAAAAAGTGGGAGGGTGAACTAGGCTCGAAGCTCAAGACATTCCGCGATGAGCAAAAGCAATGGCACTCTGAGGAAGAGTTGTTTAAGACGAAACTTGCCAAGGCGGAGAAGGATTGCGAACGTCTCCGGAGACTTCTCGTTGAGGCGGAAGCAAGGGAACTGAACTCGAAGCAAAACCTCAAGTCCATCGAAGTAGAATTGGAAGAGATGGGCACACTGAAACAAGAGATCGAAAGCCTGCAAGCGAGACTGCGCGACTTCGAACTCAAGGAGCTTGACTTCGAACAGGCAAAGGATGAGCAGGATATGCTGCGCAATGAGCTCAAGTTGGCCAACATGAAGCTCGACAGCCAAGACGCCGAACGGAGCAGAATTGCTAGGGCGTATGATCGCAAGTTTGCCCAGATCGAATCTCGCCAACCGGTCGACATTGACAGCAAGCATGACCCGACGCAGCTCCCTGCATCAGTGCAGCAGATGATCGACTCGGCTCTTGCTGCAAGCCACTCCAAATTCAACCAGCTGAGGAAGACGCACAACCGCCTCCTCCACCGATTCACTGAGCTGGAAATGAAATGTCAAGCTCTTGAGGCTGAAGTGTCCTACGCAAGAGGTCGCACGGGCGGAAATGGCCACGGAAGCCACGACGCACACAGCCCCATCGAAGAGCATTCTTCCAGCGGGTTCATCAGAAAGCCTAGCACCGCAGGAAGCGGTAGCATCGCCAGCAGTAGAGGGGCAAGTTTCGCCAACCGCTACGGTCCCAGAACTTACGCCGAGCCTCTGCGGATGGAGGTACGCAGTGATGATGAATTCGAAGATGACTACAGCGAGTTCAATTATCCGACATCTTCATTCTCTGGATACGGTCACCGGCCTTTCACAGCACGGACCGAGCGCAGCGAGTCACTTCCAACCAGAACATTCCATCCTATGGACACACTAGGCCCGACATCTGAGCCGCAGTCTCCCACAGATACCATACATGCGGCTCGGTTTCACGCGTTCAATCCTACGGAGCCCCTCGGCTCATCCGATGGCCGTAGTACATTCAGCGCCAATACGAATGGCAGCGGTAGCGACAAGGACAATAAGGCAGCAAAAATAACACCAAAGTCGGAAATCCGGGTTTATGGCAGAGGTGAGTTCCACCACAACGATCACACCAGAGTAAAGCTGGGATATTACTCCGATATTAGAAGCACGCTGGCCTTTGAGGGAAGATACAAGCCGAGAAAAGTGAGGCGCGGTTGTCATTGACACACAAGCTAATCCTTGTTTTTATGCAGGCGGCGCCCAAAACGTTGGCAAGAAGAAAGATCACACGTCCAAATCCGGTACCGGCGGCTTTAGAGGCTTTAAGGGGCTGATGTCTCAGAACTGATCAGTATCGGTTAAAGTGATTTGCATTCCTGTTAGGCATCTAGCATGCGCTTTTCTGCTCTGTGACGGAGTCGAGATGCGTCTTTGTGCGACATCTACTGAGTCGAGAACGCTCTCGCCCTCGCATTAGAGGGCAGTATGAGGCGGAAATACAGGTGCCAGCCGTATCGTCCCTCGATTGCATCATTATCTACGTTTGTTGACGTTTCTCTCACTCACTTTGTCTTATTGTTTTCTTACGCTTTTCGTTTGTTGAGCTCTTGTTTCTGTCTTCACAGTGGGCGTCTTGGATATTCTATGATTCAGCATTGGAAGAAAAGTTAACCAGGCACATGGGTTTGACTGTTGGATTGAGAACTGGTATCTTGCACGTTCGAGACCAAGGCGTTTTTAGCGAAGAGGGGAATTTTCAATGGCGGGAGCATCGAGACTTTTTTAGGGAGGAAAATTAACGCTGTTGGTCTGCTTTCTGCTTCTTCGTCGATAGATATTCTTCACTACAACAAGGATTGGAAGATTTTGGAGCGTAGAGCCTCAGTCCCTTCGGAGAGCTACGTAGTATGCCCGGAGCATATGTCCCCACCTCATGTCTTTTGTGGCGGCTCGATAGCGTGAAGCATGACGCAAAACAAAGAGTGAGTGGCCAGAAATGGTAAAAAGCAATGACGGATCATGATTCAACGGCGTGATCGCAGGAGAAATAATAATTGAGGTGCGACACAAGCATCCTCCCTTCCTGAGACCAATGCCGCCATCCGCCGGCGGCACTCCCGCAGACCAAGAGACATGAAGAAAATGAGCAAAGCAGGGGTGGATACTTGCGGTAATGATCTTCACCGCCGCTATTTCTTCTTTCAGGTAGATCTCCTTTCCATTCATTGCTTTTTCTATATCTTGTTATTGCACTCTCACGAAAGAATGCTCCCATCATGTTTAATGTTGTCACACCCTATCGAACCGATGGAAGTATCTTACAGAAGAGTACTACAGCCGATGGCTAGCGCGAAGAATGGCAGGGCAGTAGAACATAGCATAAGTATGCCTCAGCTCTTTTCAACAAACAATTATGGGTAGTTAAAGTTATCGCCCGGACGTGAAAGAATTGTTATTTACATCCGGACAATAGGCCTTCGGCTATAATAACCGCCTGTAATGCAACCTGCAGTTCTTTCACGTGCCGCCGTCCACTCTCGTGAGCATCTACAGCACTGCCGTGCTCCGTTTGCTACGATGCACGTACCGGGATTCCCCTCGCTGACCATGCCTCTGAAAGAGGTCACATCGCACCAGAAAAGTCTCCCGCTGCCCCCTACCGCCGCTGCCTTCTAGGCAGCAGAGATAATACAGGTTCTCGCTACCACCATTTGCTCGTTGTTCATAATCGTCGTTGCGCATATGGCCCTGTCACACCGTGGCTGCAGGGCCCGATGCTACGGCGCGCTTCCGCCATGTCGGAGCTTTACGTGCCCCCCGAGGGGGTTGGGACCGGGGGGTGGGCTCGCACACATGCAAGTCTCGGAGGGAGTGTGGGTACCCGACCGGACGGATCGACAGATCACTTTTTTTCTAATTCAGCGGCTGTTGGGATTGATAGATCGACGAAGCACTACTGCGCGGCGGCCCTCTCTCACAGAAGACTGACTCAGCAACGCGTGCGTGTCGGCCCGGATGAGGGTCGGAGATGGAGTGATAGAGAGATGTTTTTGTCATTAGCGTGGGCGTGCCCGAACTTTCGGTCAACTCCGGGATGGTGAGCATGGGTCCTGCGAAGAAGAGCAAAACGATCGGCGAGTTGCGCGTGGGGGCGTGGCATGATCGATGGTGCTGATCAGCGCAGGAACAGGCACTTTTCCGTGCCAGTATTGGCTTTGGGCGTGGACAGGGTTTTGTGCTAGTTGGGGGGTAGTAGTGAGCACCGTTTGTGGTTGAACATTTCATAATTCAGTGCGGGATGTTGAGGTGGTGGGATGCATCGAGATAAGGGTTGCGGGGTTTTCTTTTTTTTTCCCTTCGTACGGAAGCTTGAAGAGGTGGACAGGAGAAATTTGGACGCTAGGATGAGATAAGATCCATGGTACCTACGTTATCACCCATGGTGATATCTCTCTCCTTAAATATGTTAGCTAACCCGAAAAGGAAAGTTTGCAAAGCCATTCAGATCTAATGCCGCCTGTGGTATTTGTGTACTCGTTTCTTCCCAACATAATATTAAACCCTACTGCATCTTATCATCTGCATTTAATGGTTTACTCGCTGCCCTTCGAAAGAGTCTAAATGCTTGTGGATGCCTTGAGGCTTTGACCTTATTGCCATGCATTGTTAAGGTTGAACGTCTTAGGAGGCGGAATTCCGCACCACTCATCAGTACTGGCATGGAATCTTTGAATGCTGCCTTTTCCATGGCGGATATAACCATGGGGAATGCTTGGCTCGCGTAATAATTAGGCAGCCTTGCAGTGCAGCCTGTTGATTCCAAGGTTGACATCAGGCGAATTGAAAAGATTCCGAGTGGACGGTTCTTAATGACTATGAGCAAGCTTGCTTTGCGTTACGGCTCAGTCATTGATTGGATGCGCATCAGTCAACCAATCACGTGCGTGTCCCAGGCAGCATAGCCTTCGAAGTTCTGCGTTCGGTTCTCGCCTAGTAGGCAGCCCAACGAAGCCCAGTCATCGTGTAAGCACAGGATTGGGGGCTGCATCCTTAGAGAAAGGCTGTTATGTCACTATAAATAAACCATTCTACCTGTACCATCCAGCTCATCTTTGCAGACAAGACAGCAACTTAACACATCACTTGATGGATTGAGGCACGAAAGCTGCTCAGAACAACTCTATAAATCTTGCTCTTACTATCAAACCACAAGTAAATAACCCATTTCTGCTTCTGAAGATATCCGTCATATCCGCACCCTTCAGTTGCAGCAAGATGCATACCGTCCCGGCCCTTAACAACGACGACCCCTACCACCGACCGACCTTCATCGCAGTCGACTATCGCGATGAAGCAGCCGTCAATACCGTCAGCACTCGGCTCCGCGAGGCCTGGATCACCGACCCCGCCCTCATCCAAAGTGCAACCAACAATACCAATCCCGATATTAACATAGGCACTATCATCCGGGCCATCCAATCAATAACGACTAGCAGATACAGCAACAAGGATTCGGCCGATGCCCTTTCGGCCTTCCGCAATGCCGATAAGAACACGCTGCACACGGGGCTCCGTGACGCCATTTACCATAATTGGAACCACGTCTTTTGGGATGTTGCACGGTTCTTGCGCCAAGAGCAGGAGGAAAAAGAAAAAAAAGAGGATGGGGAGACGGCAGCAATGGCTCCGGAGGCAGGAGGGGCGCATGGAGAGATGGTGGGCCATCTGCACCCCCCGGCGGAGGAAGTGTTTGCGTTGGAGTATCCGAAGGAGTCGTACTGGGCGGAGGCGGCCGGATCATACCACTGGATGAATGGGGCAGCGGTAATGGAAATGGAATTCGAAGTGAATGCGCTGCTTGTGCCTACGTTCGTGGAAGCGGGGGTTAAAGTGGAGGTTGCAATTGTAGAAGGAGAGGAGGTCAGGGGCTTTACGTTCGACGCGACAGCAACGAAGGGAGTGTATAACGAGCCCCTGGTGTATTGGATCAGGAAGGGGAAGAGGGTGAGGATTTTCTTGAGTGGCGATGTCAAGGACAGATGTGGCGTTGCTGCCGTGTTTGTGTATGGGAAGCTATGTGACTGCTCACCAGCGCGCGAGAGTGAGGAGACAGACACAGAGCAAGTGATGAGCATTGAGGATGAGGTGCTTGAGGAAAAATGATGGCTGGGTAGAATGGTGTATACGGATATTGTAAGGATAGAATGATGATATGTATTTCTACTCTTTCATCTACACGTCAAACAGTGAAGAAACGCCATCCGCTGTGGCATCACCACCGCCGGCTATCAAGTCCACCTTTTTGACCTCGCCCTTCAAATAGAAGACCACACTCCCACTGAAGCCTAGATCCCCATATTCAACCTTCACCTGCTTCTGTTCCTCATCCACCGTCATCACCACCTCCACTCCTTCACCTTTCTCCTTGTTGAAGTATTTGAAAACCGAACGCGGCACATGCCATGCCGGGAAGACCTCAACATCGAGGTAGGGCGTCCAGTTCTCGGACCACCTATCATTCGCCCTGAAGACATCACCGCGGGGCACGATGGCGCCGGCCCTGACATAAACCGGGACATCATGTAGACCGAGCGTGACCGAGGTAGTCTCGCCGCCATAGAAGACGGCGCTCTTGTTGAAGTACTCGACATAGGCTGTCTCATTCGAGCCGGGAAAGTAGACGTCGCGTGCGCCGCCCTCGGCCACGATGGGCGCGACCAGCAGCTCGGCGCCAAAGAAGTATTCATTGTCGGCCCATTTCCCATTCCAAGACGCCTCGTCTCCGGGCTCTTCGAGGAAGAGGGCGCGCATGATGGGCAAGCCGGTAGAGTTGTGTGCGGCGTAAGTATAACTGCGGATGTAGGGCAGCAGGGCATGGTGCAGGGCGGCCGTCTCGCGGAAGACGGCGACCAGGTCGGACGAGTACGGCTCGTACCAGGGCGTGGCGCCGGTGCCGAGCATGAGCTCGTACATGGGGCTGAAGGCGGCGAAATGCATCCACCGCGCCCAAACCTCCTCGGTCGGCACGGGGTCGCCAATCTCGCGGATGTAGCCGCCCGTGTCCGATCCCCACATGGAGAAGCCGAGCAGGCCGGCGCGCACCCCGCTGGCCACGCTGTACGCGAGTCCCGTGAAGTTGGCGTGCGAGTCGCCGTTCCACACGGCCGTGTGGCTGCGCGACCGGTCGACGGCCGACCGCGCGAACGAGAAGAAGTTGCCCGCGCCCCACGCCGCCGCCATGTTGTCGTGGCAGAGCTGCTCGAAGAGCGCCATCTGCACGTTCTGCTCCCAAACGGGCATCTCGTTCTCCTCGCCCCGGTCGATTTTGTAGCCTTTGACGCCGAGGTCGGTGAAGGCGTTGAGCTGCTCGGCCAAGAAGTCGTAGGCCGCTGGGATCGAGAGGTTGAGGGCTGGGCCGGGGAGACTGCCGAGGATATTGCTGTGGTTGACGTCGAAAAGCCAGTCGTTGGGGATGGATGCGTTCCACAGCACCGTTTGGGGAGTGGCACGGTTGGCTACCCAGACCTGGAAATCAAACCCCCAGTCGGTCAGATTGCTAATGAAGTCTTCTGGCGTAGGATATGCCGTGAGGTTGAAGTCGAAGTTTCCCCAGGATCCGTTCCCCGTGCCATAGGGGCGGTCTGCAAACATGGCACTGGCGCGGATCTGATTGTCGTGCAGATGGTTGATGACGTCATAGTAGTTTTCCTGCGCGTTGGTCACGTCCCCGTGGAAGTCTATTTCCCAATTGTCCGAGAAGATGATGGGACCGTAGGCCGAATCCGGAGGCATGAAAATATATGACGAGAGAGAGGCGTACTGCGTGAGGATAGACTTAAAGTCACCAGCAGCAGCGGGGAAGATGAGATAGACAGTCAACAAGCTGCTGTTGAACACAAAGCTTGTGCTGCTGGGGTTGCTGAAATCAAACAGGCCCATTGCCAGCGTATCTATGTAGACGCCGTAGCCGGCGCTTGTCAGGTAGAATGGAGCACCTGTCTATGTTAGCAAAGTTTCCAGACGAAGCAAGACAGTAACGTACGTGCATTGGCCCAATTGATTCCTTCCGCCTCTCCGATTCCTTTGATTTCGTATGTTACCTTCTCATTGGCCACCTTCCCATACCACGGATACTCCCACACGCCGTAGCTCAATGCATCCTCGCCACTGGAAATTCCTGCGCCGACATATGAGCTGCTGGCATTGACCTGAATCTTTGCAACTGTCTCGCTCACGAACTCGGCCGCTATTTGGCCTCCATTGTCCGAGATCTCGCCTGTGTCTGATGTCGAGACAGGGGTGGCAGTGTAGTTGAAAACTCCGGTCAGGATCTCGATGCTGTCCACGACTGTCCAATTGTCTCGGGTAACGGCCAAGCTGTATGGGCTGGTGCTTGATATAGATAATTCATACCGCGCAGCTGCTAATTTCGCTGCTATGAACAGAAAACATGAGGAGCAGCGCATTTTTGGTCAGCTGTGGAGTGAGATTTTCGGGCCAATCCGAGAAAAGTTCAGACGGGCGGGTCCATTTTAAACGTTGCAATTCGGCCTTTTTCATGCCGAACAAATGTTAGCTTTGAGTAGGGAATTTGGTGGTGACGGCCTTCTCCCCCGCATTTGCGCGCGGGGGATCAGCGCCCATTCCAGTTTCCTTTTAGCCGGAATGACATGGCATGCACCTGGTCGAAAAGCTGAGTGATTCAAAAGTTGGAAATTTGGCCTCATAATATAGTCGAGGAGGTGTCTTTGGTCAATCTCTCCAATGCGGCTCCAAAAGGACGTAGGACCCCATTGGAGTGGAGCCGCCCGTATTAAGCAAAACTACCCGCGCCGTTGGCCGTTAGTCAAGCCGCCAGCCCTATCCAAACCCCGCAAAAGCCCGTGCGCAAGCTCCCCAGAAGGGAAATCTGATGCGTTACCTCGGGCTCAGCATCGTCACAACGCAACCAACCCAGTCATGGCGTGCGTCTTCTCCGCAGTCTTCCGAATGACAGGGTAGAAGGTGCAGGCTGCTCTTCTGCAGCTTCATTTACCCATCAATTCCTTCCGTAAGCACTCTCCATCACCACCACCATGGAACTCTCCACCACCACCATGGACTCCCCCACACTGACCACTGCCCTCCCTGCCGATCTCACCCAGTATCTCTCCCACCTCGACGACTTCATCGCCCGCACCATCCAGCCGCTGCAGTCGCGCGACGACAACAACCGCTTCTTCGACCACCGCCGCGAGCACGCCCGCACCGACTGGGACGGCCACGGCCTGCCGCGCCCGGAATGGGAGGACCTGCTCGCCCAGGCCACGCGCCTGGCCGACGACGCCGGCTTCTGGCGCTTCGCCCTGCCCGCCGAGTACGGCGGCCAGGACGGCAGCAATCTGTGGATGGCCGTCATCCGCGAGCACCTGGCCGCCAAGGGGCTCGGCCTGTTCAACGACCTGCAGAACGAGCACAGCGTCGTCGGCAACTTCCCGGACGTCGTCATGGTGCATCGCTTCGGCAACGACAGCCAGAAGGAGGAGCTGATCGGTGGCAGGCTGGACGGTAAGGTGCGCATTACTTTTGGCTTGACCGAGCCCGGCCACGGTAGCGATGCTACGTGGATGGAGACGCGCGCCGTGAGGGAGCGGAGGAGCGGGAAGGAGGGGTGGAGGATCGATGGCATGAAGATGTGGCAGACCGGCATGCATCGCGCTACTCATTGCTTTGTGTTTGCCCGCACAAGTGGTAGGGATGGGAGTGCGAAGGGAATTACGTGCTTTGTGATACCGCGAGAAACGCCCGGGATCAAAGTTGAGAGTTATGAATGGTATAGCTACAAGCTGGTTTGATCAGTCGTTCATCACTGACACTTCACAGGACGCTGAACATGCCCACCGACCACGCCACTGTTTCTTTCGAGAATGTTTGGGTCCCGCAGTCAGCCGTACTCGGACCAGACGACGACGGCCTGTCCATCGCGCAAGCCTTCGTGCACGAGAACCGCATCCGCCAGGCCGCCTCCTCGCTGGGCGCCGCCATCTACTGCATCGAACAGTCCGTCGCCTATGCCAACTCGCGCAAGCCCTTCGGCAAGGCCCTGTCGGCGAACCAAGCCGTGCAGTTCCCGCTCGTCGAGCTGGCCACGCAGGCCGAGATGCTGCGCCTGCTCATCCGCGCCACGGCCGCCGAGATGGACCAGACGCCGCAGCCCGACGACGTCGAGACCAAGCTCAGCCACAAGGTCGCCATGTGCAACTACTTCGCCAACCGCCTGTGCACCGACGCCGCCGACCGCGCCATCCAGGTCCACGGCGGCATGGGCTACAGCAGGCACCTGCCCTTCGAGCACATCTGGCGCCACCACCGCCGCTACCGCATCACTGAGGGCAGCGAGGAGATCCAGATGCGCAAGGTCGCCATGCACCTCTTCGGTCTCGGCAGCAGCGGGAAGAAGGAGGTCAAGCTGTGAAAAGGGTAAAAATATATATATATCGGAAACAGGGGAACGTGGCGGTGGGAAAAGGAGGCGTGAGACATGTCTCATAAGGCGGGATGGTCCGTCGAGGAATTTTGTGGAAAGTCAGAGCACTGGAGGCAAAAATGGAATGAGATCTCAGTCAGGTTTCATTCGACGTCGATATCGCCTTCAGGGAACCCCCTATCCGACTGTAATGGATAGGCACTGGAGACCTTGCCAGCACGTATACCAACCACGGCCAACTTATTCATTCGGCGTTTTAGTTAAAGTGTTCATGCTTATCGGGCCTGGATTGAATAAAATGCTTCTGGAAATCTCTCATCTCATTGGTATCCTTTTTTTTACCAGTTCCAAATTAAGTACAGAAAGAGCTTGAAGTTATTTTCAGAGAATCTATAGAGCTTCTCCCCACAGCTCGGCAGCATCCGGACTCGAGCCTTGAACTTCAACTTCACCGTGCCACAAAAATAACTGCCCCGAAGCTAGGTCTGGCAGCAAATCAAGCCATCCCACGACCCTCTGTGATATGATCAAGAACGCGCGTCACGGTCCTTCTGGATGGGTTATACACTAGTAACAACAAGAGACAAAAACGAATCCGCCGCTGCCGCGCGCGCTTGATTCCACCAACTCGGATGCTACGGCACACCAAATGACAGTCAAGGATACCGAAGCTTGCTGCCATGCCACCACCTGCTCTCGCCCCCCGTCGACGGGCTTTCAGTGCCTTTGAAGAGTCGGCCCCATCACCCCACCATGCAGATCCGAATCCCCTAATAGACACCAATGTAAGGGGATCTGGAAAGCAAGAATGCGGGAGGAGCGGCCCGTCTGATCCGGAGGGGGGGAAGGAATGCGGGCGCGGAAATGAAAGCCTCAGAGGCGGGGAATGTAACAGATAGAGAGAGCGCGACGTGGGGGATGGCGGCGGCGGCGGCGGAGCGGAGCAAGGGAGGTATGACGAAGGGGACATTAGGGAATGAGGGTGGAGAAAGACGTAGCGGTCGTGGGGGGAGGCGGGGTGGAGGAATTCCCCCCCTCCGTCGTATCACCCACCCGAGAGGGGGGGCTACTCGTGTCACACCGGTGGCGGATGGATTTGGATTTGACAAACAGGGGAATGGTGGATTGGGATTCGGGAGTAACGGGGAAAGCCGTGGGTGTGAGAGATCCAAAGGTCGAGAAGACATGCGGTGGATGGATGCCGTGTTACGCTGATTTTCTTCGTACAACAGACACACGACCAAGAACAGCGGTGGGCCTGGGCAGCAATGCTGGGCTCATCAGTATGCACAAAGCTCCATCCGGACGTTTCTTCAGGGGCAAAGGACAGGCGAACGAAGCAAGGACAGATCTGACTTCCAGCAGAGTACAACACGATCGTGTTGCCACGCCGTGTGACCGCAGAAAAGTAAGCTTATCTTGTTACTTTGGGTTATTCTTCATTCGTGAGCTGCGTGATTTCTGCAGCTGTCAATATTCTGTAGGTACGGCTGTCCCCTGCATGATGGATTCCAGGCTCTCTTGCCGGTCCGCAATGGGTCGAGGAAAGGTTGTCCCCATGGCCGGGCACGACGACCTTCCCACGGCAAGTCCGCTGTTATGAGACTTTTGTCCGTCTTCAGCCCAAGCTCACCCCTCCCTCACTGATCATGACTCCATCCCCAGCACCCCGTTCTCCCAAAGCCTTGGCCGTCCGACTCTCCGCCCAAGCCCCCATGCTTGCATCACCGCCACTTGCATGGACTGGGGAGGCACCTGCACTGCTAGTTGCCTTGTTGTCCTGCTCTTCCTGCTTCTTGTCTGCCACAGCGGGCTTGGTCATACTCTTTCTTTCCAGCGCCTGAGTATGTGTCATGTATGACGAGAAGCGCAAAGTCGCGAGAATTGCGACGGCGACGACGACAAGAGCAGTGACAGCGCGACGCGTGATGATCCAACGGAGACCTTCCACCTCAGAGCGTGCGTCGGAATTCAGCGCGACGGTGATCTTGTAATTTAGCTCTTGGATCTGGTTCATGTCAGTCGTCAAGTCACAAAGAGGGCGACAAGAAGCATACCTTGCTCTCCATCGTCTTCTGCTCCATCCTCACGGCCATCTTTCTGTCGTCAAACATGCCCTTGACCTCCTCCCTCAGATGACTCGTATCCTGACCCAACCTCTGCCCCAAGATGTCCACCTCGTGCTGCAACTGGTTCCGCTGCGTGCTCATCCTCTCGTTCTCCGCCTTCCGGTTATTGCCTACCTCGGTGCGCAGCTCCGAGCAAGCCGCGCGGAACAGGTACGTCTCGTTCTCCACGTCCGACTTGCCCACCAGCCCGGCGTGCGCGAGCTCGACATTGTCGTTGAGCTGCGCGCGGATCGCCTTCATCAGCGACACGCTCTGCTCGTCGCTGAAGCCCGACGCCGTCAGCTGCTTGACCAGGGACCACGTGTCGAAGAAGTGTATGTAGCGTGGCGTGGACAGGTGCACCGGCCGCGACGTCGGCGGCGGCATGCGCAGAACTGCCTCCAGCGGGTTCGACTCGGTTTCGCTGCCGCCGTTGGCTGCCAGTGGTGCCGGCTTGGGAGGCCCGCTAGGCGCCTCGCCTTGCGACGTCGTCTCGAAGATAGTAGGCGAGGCGGCCTTGGGCGGGGCGTTCGCATCCTGAGCGGCGCCCTGGTGTTGCGGCGGCTCCTGCTGTTGCGACGGCGGTGGCGGCGGCGGCTCCGACGACGATGTCTTTGACGCAGTGGCGGCGATGGCTCCAGCAGAAGCAGCAGCAGCGGCGGCTCCAGCGTCCTTCTTCTCGTCCTCCTCCGCTGCCGCCTTGCTTGCGTCTTTCCCTCTATCCCCTCCACTACCACCGTCACCCGAGGACGGCGATTGCAGCGGCTCGTTCGCAGTGCCGTACCTCTGCACCGGGCCGGGGGGTTGGCGCGTCTGCGCACTGGTACCGAACGCCCTCGCTCCTGCTCCTCCGGTTGTCGCCTTCCGACATGCTGCCTGCCCCTGTCTCGCCGATCTGCGTTTCACCCCGGCGCGATGTGCCGGAGAAGAGGACGAGGAGCAGGATGCGCCAGCCTCGGAGATGAGGAAGGGGCGGATGAAGCGTGGGTAGAGAAAGGTCAAGCGCGGGGTCGACATAACTCGGATGTGCGTCCTTAGGTGGGATGTATGGTCGGTCAGGCGGGCGACGTTGCGCTCGAGACAATTGCTAGGCGCGCCCTCCGGGAATTGGCCCCCGAACGATTGGACGTAAGCCAAGTAGGAACACCTGGAGGGGACAGACGGAGAGCGGGTGGTTGTGATGCAATTGACGATCTCGTCGGCCTAAAAGAAATACGCGTGAATTGGCGGCGGACGGGAACGAAGTGGCATGCAGCAAGGCAGGGCCGGTAGGGGAGCCTGGTCTGCGCTTCGGTCCGGTTTCGGAGCTTGAGGGGCCACCACCTGCTCGCCCATAGGTATCCAGCCAGCACACCACAACACCAGTGGAGTTGCCGTACTGCCGCCGCTGCCGCTAGTGTCACAGTCAAGCATCCTATAGGCGCTCAGGGCAGCTGACTCGCATTGAAGGACCGACAGTGTCCGACCTAATTCACTCCTTTTGCCCTTCATTATGCATTCGCTCATTCGTCAAGGGGATGAGAAGCCAAGGCAAGAATTCGGTGTTTCTATCCTGGCTATATCCTATTGATACGCCACCCCTATACCGGATAGAGGCGTCGCCCGAAGTGAAAGAAGAGAACGAGATTTGAAGAGCAAACACATGCCAGTCGTCTCATGCCTTGTTTACTCGACTGCCCCGTAAATAGAATCTGGACAGAAGCGTTGGTTTGTAAGAAAAGCAGCTTTTCTACCGGGGTACCGTCATGTTCCGAAACGCATCTCCTAGCCTTGCAGATACTCCGTTGCAGAAAACAAACTCCACCAGACAGAATATGATTAGCAGCTTGGGGTACCTTTTCCACAGCAAGCCTTTTGTGTGTGCCCTTGCCCTCGTCTTTTTTCGCCACTTTGACAGACTTCGCCTGCTGTGATGAGGCGCGGAGAGGAAATAAGAAAGAATAAGCGAAGTTCAAAAATAGTACAGATGCTCGAAGTAAAAAAAACAGAAACACGAGGCCGAAATCACCGAACCCCTGGGTAGCGGGTATCCTTAGTGAAAGACATGGGTGTTGCGTAAAGGCGTTGCGTATGCGCGCCTGCGCCTTTTCTTTTGCCATAAAACTCCATCCATCAAACGCCGTAGCGAGGGATCGTAACGGTAGCATATGAAACAGAGTGTGTATCTTCGAACGCCAACGCCGAATCATTAAGCTTTCTCACGGGTTATGTAACGAGTGTGCACGTGTGGCCGTTTATGCCTTGGTCGCTCGCTCTTGCTCGGGCGAGTTCGTCCCGGCAGTGTTGGGTGAGCTTGGCTGAGTGCTCTTGTCATCCGTCGTCGACGACTTGGGCGTCTCCGGCACAGAAGGCTGCGTGTTGAGAGAAGTCGGGCTCATGCTGTTGCGCTGCACTGAGTCCGGCACCAGCTCATACTTGTCAAACTTGTGCATCTTCTTCTCGACCTTTTCGATCTGGTTAGCAAGTTTACGCTGGTCGTCAGCAGAAATGCCTACAGCTTGGACTTGTTTCCCCGCGAGCGTCTTCTTGGCCTTGTTCATCTCAGGCTGCAAGTGATCGAGGAATGTCATGTAATCCGTCGCGTTCAACGTGTCAAGCAGTTTTTCTGCGCCTCGTCAGCAATGTGTACACCGAAGGGTTTATGGAAGTAACTTACGAATGACGTAGTTGCCGTAGCCGTCCTTGATGAGCATCACGAGCGTACACTCGCCTCTTTCAGGCCTCTCACAGATCTTCATCATAATCTCCCTACGTTCATCGTCGCTGCCGAAGATCAGGCACTTCTCAACGACATTGCTGGCAAACTTGTGCTTGGCGAAAGCAAGCAACTGATTCTTGACAATTTCGATGATAGCGGCTCGGTCCTCTGGAGCACCATGTTCGATGATGTGTTGAGTGACGTAGTTGCCGTATTGGTCGGGGATGAGCGTTGGCGCACAGGCGTGGAGTTCGGAAAGGATGGCGCGGCGAGCCGGTTCTTCGCAATGCTCGAGCATGCGCTGGATAACGCGGCATCCGTATCCATGCACCGACAGCGAAGAGACATGGCCAATGAAGGCATCGATGATGAACTGGATGTGCTGAGCCGGCACGCGCTCGATGGCCTTTTGGATGACGTGGTTGCCGTTCTGGTCCTTCACACACCGAAGAACATTGTTCTCAAGTTCCCTCACCATTTCCGCTTGCTGGTCGACGAGAACATGTTCCAGTGCCTGCGCGATGTTAATAAAATCCAACGAATGGAACCAAGGGTCCTTACCTTCTGCACCACACGGCACCCATACATCTGCAATGAGAGGTTCAGGACATGACCCTTCATCTTGCTGGCCAGAATCCTCTTCTGGCTCTGATCCCCGTGCTCGAAAAACTTCTGGATGACGTAGTTGCCGAAAACGTCCGTCATCAGCTGCATGGCGTTGGGCTGGATCTCCTTGAACACCCGCTCTTTTTCATCACTGTTGGCAGTCTCCAGTTTTTGTTGAATGAAACGAGAGCCATGCTGGTCGCCGCTGAATTCGCAGATGTACTCGTAGATGTCCTGATACAATCAGAGTCTGTCTCATAATGCCTTGCGTATGGAAATCTAGCTTACCTTGAGTTCGTATCGCTTGCTCCTACTGTTATGCTTGAACTCGTCTAACATGGCACTCCTGAGACCGGTACCACTCTCTTCTTGTCTAGGGCCCTTCGGGGGCTCGAGCTGCTGAATCATCCCGGGCATCGTAGGAATATGCATGGGAATTCCAGGGGACATTGCGCCCATGTGCATAGGGAAGCCATACGCGTCGAATGGGCGACCGTACTGTGCGGCAAGCATCTGTTGGTATCCGGGGTGAATGAAAGCCTGCTGTTCTTGCTGCACACTACGGAGCTTCCTGTCGAGCAGGACTGAGTGGCCGTCGGGACCCGGCCGGCCGTTTTGCATGCTCCGCGAGGGGTACAGATGATCAAAGACCGGTGGAGTGCCACCGGTCGAGTAGTAGTTCGTGCGGAAATCGCCATTAGGAGTCAACGATCCACGGTTTCCGAGCTGATAGTTTCTGTAAGAGACAGTCTGGTCGTATTGAGAAGGGAAGCCGTCAGGCGTGAAAGATCCGGCACCAACCTCGTCAGATCCAAGAACATTCTGAGTAATGTCGCCAAGAGTAGCACGGGAGTAGGATGATGCGTGAGATGAATGTCCAAATTGGCCAGCGCCGCTGGCAGTGCTGAAGGACGACTTGTGGAATGGCAAAGGCTGATCGGGTGCCTTGCTATCAATACTCATCCGCCCAAACGAGGACATGACCTCGCTGGCCATGGAGTCGGTCCGCTCGTTGTAACGGCCATTCGTCTGTGACAAAGATGCCGTGTGTCCACGAGCACCGGGGAAGCGGGTGAAAGCATCGGTAGCTTGAGGGTACTGAACTGGGTCGGAGCCGTGGCGAGAAGGAGGAAGGCTACCACTCCGAGACTGCGTAGCGCTGGAGTTTGAGAAATATTCCGAGTTGGCGACACTGCGGCGGTCCTCGGTGGGAGAATGGAGGTGCGGCGCATCAGTCCACCTCATCGAGTCTGTGGAGCGCTGACGTTGATCCAACTCCACCAGCCTTGCAAGGTCGACACCATAGCCATCCTCTGTTGCACGGCGGCCAACATAGTTTCCGGGCATGTTCATAGCCTTGCTGCCAAGCCCTTGCCCTGCGATTGAAGCACGACCGACGGGATACGCCCGCGGCTGCGAAGGGTCCACGTACGCCTGGGAAGCCTGGACCTGGCTGACCGGAGAGACACTGGATGCTCTTCGTTGCGAGTTCATCGGTTGGGCGCTAGTATCTGCCGTGTTCCATGGAGTAGTGCGACGAGGACCCCAGTGATCTGACTCGGACGAGGCTACGAGGGACCCGGAGCCAGTCTTACCCTCGATCTCTTCCGGTAGCGAGGCCCTGAATGAGCCATTTTCTGCTCCCACATTAGCACGCGAGGTGGGCGAAAATGCAGGAAAATCCGCACGTTCTCGCGAGGCAAAGCCAGTGCCCAGGGCGCCATTGCCCCAAATGTTGCTGCCTCTCCAGCCGTTGGCGCCGTTAGTGTAGTTGTTCGGAGGCAGAGCGGCGCCGGGAGCGCGCTCGTCCTCAGGCGACCTGACAGCGCCGAAATCGGTGAGGCGGGAAGGCATGGCGGCCTGCGGCGGTGATGAGTCGACGTGTCGGGTGGAGGAGGGTGGCGCACGGGCGAGACTAACCTTGCTTTGCATGGGGAACGTAGTCTGTCTGCTCACCATGCCCGAGACCATTATGTGTTGTGGAGCAGGCGAATTGGGAGTTGGGAATTGCGGAGGTGGTGGAAACAGGCGGGATGTGCGGGGTGAGAATGTACTGGTGGCGGTGATTATGTATTGAGGTGGAGCTGAAGTGAGGTACAGCAGGCGTCAGCACACGGCTTGTTGCGCGGCGGAGAGGCGGAGGACGGACCTTTGTAGGGTTGTTATCGTGAAATGGACAGAGCATGTACAGAGCGCTTGGCAGGAGGTGAAGAAGAAAGGTCGAAGCTTGGTGTGCAGCCGACGGAACGTGGGAGCGTGATATGACCTGTCGCAGCACTGGAGCACCCCTTGGGTAGGGCGTAATTAGAGAGGGCTTTGTGCGTGTGTCAACCGCTGCGCATGCTAGGCTCGAAGCGGAATCCTCGCGCGCCTGGCAAGGGACGCATCAGTGAGCGCGACGGGGACCAAGAGAGCGCAGCAGGTGTCGCGAGTGAGTGGAGAAGCAAGGGATGCGCGGGCCGCGATGCGAGGAATCTGGCGCGTCGTGGCGAAGGGACCTGCGGGCAGGGCCGCGAGCTGGGCACAGGGCGGCGTCGGGGGCGGGCGAGAGCGGGGGCGCCGGCGGGCGGGCAGCGAGGCGAGGCGCAGCTGGCGATGCGGGCGTGGTGTTGAGCTGGAGATTTCACGCACGCTTGGGCGGATCTGCTGGCACTAGGTCTGGAGTTCGCGGAGAGACTAAAAATATGATCGGACGGCTCGCTAACGCCTAGCTGGCGCCTTGTCTGCGGCTCTGTCGCATCACCCGCCCGCCAGCAGCGGCGCCCATTGCATCGCTCGCCCACAGAGAGCCACAGCCGGGCGGGGCGCTGCGCTGGAGCCTGGCGTGCTGGCTGCGTGCTGCTGGGCCCAGAGCGCGTCGCCAGCCGCGCCGGGCGGGATCGACGCGGGTCCACCGCTCGCTGACCGTGCCCGTTACATCTCAGCAGCTCTGACCTGCGCTGCGCCAGTGCCAGACTGCGCTGTTTCACGGCGCTCGCCTACCTGTCCAGCTGCTGCGCGCGATCGTGTCGAGTGCTGCTGTAGATGCACGACACCCGCCAGCCCCAGACTGTGCCTGAAACGGCGTTACCGGTGTGCCCGCGCTGAGCACCGTTCGGAGATTTATTCAGTCATCACGCGCGCCGTCGCCCTTCTCAAATCCATGGGCAGCCACATGCACACCCGTCGTCATCGGCCACGCTGCCCGCTCCATTCCAGGCCGGCGCGAGGCTCCACACTTGCACCACCTCGCGCTGCATCGTCCCTCCGCCCAGGTAGCTTCCCGCGCACAAACGCCGCGGGCAATCCGCATCGACCTGATCCACCCGTCCATAGCCTGCGCTGATATAGGTCATCCAGTCGGCGACGCTGGTCTCGATTCCAAATTGCCCTCCGCGGCCGCGAGCCCTCGTCATCTGCCCAGGGCAGCGCCGTGCCACGGCAGCAGCAGGCCATCAGCAGCTGCAGCGGAGCTATTCTTCGCGCAGCCGCTTCTTATGATGGTGCCAATGCCGCCTTCTCCCGGCCACGCCTAGCGCCCTCTCCAGATCTCCCCGCGTCGCATGGGCCGGTCAAGGGTCGCAGAGGTGCGCACACGGGAGCCTGATCGCCATCCACCATGGACGTACACCTGCAGTCGGCCTGAGGCTGCAGAGACACCGGTGTCCGCTTCCCCACCCGGACTCATACGATCGACCCAATGGCGGGAGCCGAGCGGCGCCGCGGTGAGTCGTTGGGTCGAGCCGACTCTTCCTGGCTGCAGCTGTTGTTGAGCGGGTCGATTGGCCTCAGGCACCTGACTGGCGAGGTGTATGACTTGCTTCCACCATGT
Source organism: Lasiodiplodia gonubiensis (assembly GCA_009829795.1). Lineage (NCBI taxonomy): Eukaryota > Fungi > Ascomycota > Dothideomycetes > Botryosphaeriales > Botryosphaeriaceae > Lasiodiplodia > Lasiodiplodia gonubiensis. Next base: position 27,451 of record RHKH01000026.1, on the reverse strand, counting down.
CACCCTACCGACATCCTTCCGATGAACGCAGGAATCGGGATCGTGCGACGCGCTGATTCGGCGGAGGACCAGCACGGCGTTTCCAGTCAGTTTCGGGTCGCGGACGGGCGCCAGAGCCGTGAAGGGACGGCTTGGCCGCGCGGATTGGCAGGGTCCGTTCTGATATTCGGAGCCGGGGGGGAATGCGCGACTTCGAGGCAGGGCTTGTCGGAGGCCTGGGATGGTTCCCTTGCTGCAACCCCAGATTTCAGCGTCGTGTCGAAACTCCGGGTGCCTCAGCAGATAAGCTTAAGTCGAGCCCATCTGGATATAAATTGAAAGCACGCTCTGGGAACACGAACCATGACGTCTCGGGCGCGCTCCCTTCTCCTCATCGCTTTGGCGCACCGTGACCTCCTGAGCAAGGCGCAGTGCCGAATTTAGAACACCAACACAACCGGCCATGATCCCCACGCCAGTTCTGGCCGCGGCCGACGTGCATTTTGGGGCAAGCCGTTCTAAAGCAGGTGTGCAAGCGCCCACCTCTGATCCTGCGCGGCATATCATTGGTGAAGGTCTCGTGCCGATCTGAGGTGTTCATTTCCGCTGGCGCTTTGTCCACTCATAACTTTGTCGGCGCTAACTACCCAAGGCAGTGCCTTGACGTGCTCCCCCGAGTCCCGTCTCTCCTTCTCTTCCTTTTCACCACCATCTTCGAGGTCACTCCACACCACAGTCGTTCTTTACACCGGCAGCAGCCAGCTCCGCTCTTTCAGCAGGCGCTGCGTACATTCTTTCCAACCCGAAGACGCGCCCAGGCGACCCGGCCCTTGCACACCGCCCGATCCCCTTGCGCCGGTACGTACCATCTGCCGAAACACGCTCCGGCGGCATTCCGCACCAACACCACGCTCTGCTAACCATGACGCAGAGAACGCCGTCTGTTTTCCGCCCCGCTCCCGGATCCCGTGCACACGCCCACCCCAGCCGCTCTCTACCACCATGAACCCCACCCATATGCTGGTGCGCCGCGACAATGATGCGAATGAATCGACGCTCACGCCTACCATGGTCAACCTTCTGATCGCCCTGCTGGTCCTGGTTGGAGTCGCGCTCGTGTCCGTCATCGCGCTGTTCTGGCTGCGCCGCGCGCGCAACGCGAAGAAGAAGGCGGAGCTGCCCATGTACAACGAGGAACGTCCCACGTCGCGTGTGTCATCGCATCACCGCAGTCTGACCATCACCACGGCGCCTCCGTACAGCAATAACCGCGGCTCTGCTGTCTATGTCTACAACGAGAAGGAGACGTATATGAACGAGAAACGCTCGCTCGACAGCCCCGTGCCCGAGATCCGCATCACGTTCCCTGAGGAGGTCGACGACAAGGGCAACAAGCAGTCTGGGAAGGTTGTTGTGGTCCGTGTTGGCGACCACAGTGTGGGTCTCGAGCCGCTGCACGACGAGCAGCTCCCGCCCTACCAAAAGGACGAAAATGACCGCTTCCAGTCTCTTGATCTCGAGCGCATTGGTGGCCTCAAGGAGAAAACCAACGAAAAGAACGAATACTCGATCTAGAACGCACGCGCCGCCGCACGTTTCCAGATGTAGTCCCAGCCAAGCTCCGTACTCTGGAATTCAACGCACCGTCCCAAAAATCCAGCAACCAACCCTCACGCCTCTGGCTACGACTGATTGTTTCTTTTTCATGATGATTTGTACAGATTCCCTGGCAGTCTGTGTTCTAGCCACCGGTTTATTTTTATTGTCTTATCCCCACTGCTATCCATCACGCGCACGGCAACCTGCAGTGTTGGCGTTGTTCGGGGAGGAGAAGCTCTGGAGCTCAACCTGCGAGAGGCTCGGCCTCTGCTACATTCTGAGGCGCCTGGCATAATAGTTAACGCGCAATGCCTGGATAGTCTTGCTTGGGACTAGGGTCCCCCGTTTATAGTTTCTATTCTGTAATGTATGATAACCTCTATCATACCCAGTCGCTTGCTCTGGGGCTGTTGGGGATGGGTATGCGATCATCTTGTGCACGCCGCTCGTATCGTCGTCGTACGCGTGAGGCGGTTTACCAATTCGGGGTCGCGGCGGCAACAGGCGGCGGGCGAATCAGACAGCTGCGCGTGTGTGATGATGTTGCATGGGCCAGGGGGAGCTCCCTGGGCCGATCGTTTCCCGAGCATCATTCTTCCACGCCGCCGCACCTTTCCCCGTCCTCCCCACCCTACCAACCAATGCCCACGCGGTAGATATCCGTTCTCAGCGCCAATGGAGGACGGTAAGCTCGAAGGCATCGCCGCCCAACTCGCCGCTGCCAAGGCGCAGCAGGAGCGCGACGAGGCCCAAGGCCTGCGCCCCAATTCCGCCGAGGCCAAGATAGCCAACAAGCGCCGCGAGCTGCAATTCAAGTCCTCGCACAGCCTGCTTGTTGCATTTTTCTTCCTGATCGGGTGAGTCCTGCTTGACGACGTAAACTCGGACGACGCTGACGTGCCACAGCCTGTTGCACGTCCTTGGAATCTATCTCTTCACTAGCGGCTTCCTCCTCACGCGCCTCGTCCTAGACCACAAGTCCGAATGCGCCATTCCCCCCGCCGAATTGCCCGGTGGCTTCACCCCAGGTTCTCCTGAGAAGGGCTGCTGGCACCCGAAGACATTCAACAAGGCCGTCGTCATTGTCGTCGATGCGCTCCGCTACGACTTCACCGTTCCCTTCCAGCCCAAGGAAGGCGACTCCGAGCCGCACTATTTCCACAATGCCATCCCCATCTTCTACGAGACTGCCTCCAAGGAGCCGAACAATGCTTTTCTGCTGCCTTTCATCTCAGATCCACCAACAACTACTCTGCAGAGGCTGAAGGGCTTGACAACGGGTACTCTCCCGACCTTCATTGATGCGGGCTCGAATTTTGCTGGGACGGCCATTGAGGAGGACAACTTGATCGCGCAACTGAGAAATGCGAGCAAGAACATTGTGCATCTGGGTGATGACACTTGGCATTCGTTGTTCCCCGGCTACTTTGATCCGGAGCTTACTCGGCCATACGACTCGTTCAACGTGTGGGATCTGCATACAGTCGACAATGGAGTTACCGAGCACCTGTTCCCCTATCTTCAGCCGAGCCATGCCGCGAAATGGGATGTTCTGATCGGACACTACCTCGGTGTCGATCACGCTGGGCACCGCTATGGACCTGACCATCCCGCTATGACTGCCAAGCTCCAGGAGATGGACGGTGTCTTCCGCAGGGTGATCAAGGCCATCGACGACGACACCCTTCTGGTCGTCATGGGAGACCATGGGATGGACGCCAAGGGTGACCACGGCGGCGAATCGGAAGACGAGGTCGAGGCGGCGCTCTGGATGTACTCGAAGAAGGGCATCTTCGGCCGGAGCTCTGCGGAGTTTGTCACGCCCCCTGCGACTGCGAAGGAAAGGCCGCTTGGCCAGATTGATCTCGTCCCTACGCTGTCTCTTCTGCTTGGGTTGCCTATCCCATTCAACAACTTGGGTAAACCTATTGAAGAAGCCTTCATTGGTAGCCGTGGCGACGATTTCCAGAACCTCGCTGTTGTGAATAGGCTGGCAGCAGCTCAAATTCACCGCTATCAGCACGAATATGCTTTGGCCAAGGGTATCGACGAGGCTGGTGAACTGCCTCGTCTCACGCTTTGGAATGCCGCTAACAAGGCATGGGAGACGGTCAGACAGACCAAAAGGCCGACGCCAGTTCACTGGAAGCAGGCTTATGACAAGTTCGCGAACTATCAGAAGCTCACGCTGAGCAGATGCCGTAGCCTGTGGGCAGAGTTTCATGTTGTCAGCATGTTCCAGGGTATTGGCATCCTCGCGTGCTCTCTTGCCATACTTGTCATCTACGCCCGTGGCATTGAAGGCGACCACATCGATCTGACCCCTCTCCTTCTTTTCCGGGGCGTGAGTGGCTTCGTATTCGGAGGAGCTGCTGGTGCTGCGGTGGGATATCTTATCCCATTCTTTGAGCTGCTGCATTCCGCCATTTTCGGCGCTGCTGTTGTTTCCCTCGTTGGTCTAACGTCGTCCTTGGTCACTGCCAAGTTCCGATTGAGTGTGCCTTTCCCCACGACTTTCTGGGGCGGAATCAGCGTGGTGCTGCCTTTGCTCCTGTCCATCGGGTTCGCTTCGAACTCGTTCACCATCTGGGAGGATGAAATCCTGATGTATTTCCTGTGCACCCTGGGCGTCATGTTCTTTGCATCCTCTATGAGGCAGGAGGCATCTGAAGATCGGGTTCTCGGTTGCACGCAGTCTGTCATCTTCGTGGTGTTGACCCGTCTGGCTTCCTTTTCCAGACTCTGCCGCGAGGAACAAATGCCGTACTGCAAGTCCACTTACTACGCGTCTTCCACTTCTTCCACCTCTGCAGTCTGGCAGCTCGCAATCCCCTTCCTCCTCTCCGCTGCGCTACCTGAGGTCGTGAAGTCGTTCTACACTCGTACCAGGTCCCTACAGAGCCTGTCGAAGTTTTGGTTTGGCTTCTGCTTCCGCGTCTGCCTCCTCCTTAGCGCATCGTTCTGGGCCTTCGATGCTGCTGACGACATGGATTACTTTGAGTTTTCGAAGCGCTCGCAAAAAGCCATCCGCGTCGTCTTCTCCCGCGTGACGTTCGGCATCGCGCTGGGTGTCGGCTACGTGGTATACTCGTGGTGCACCGCTCTCCTCAAGATCGAGACGCACGAGGCGAAGCCCTCGGACGCAAACGACCCGGCCGTCGTTGCGCCAGGCGGCAAGACGTCCATCACCATCCTCGGCTACGCCAACATCCACGGCTCGCGCTACGCGCTCCTCATCACCGCTTGGGCGCTCGCTGTCATCCACATCCAGAAGCCCATGGGCGGCGGCGCCATCGGCGTCCTGCTGTGGCAGATCTTCGCGCTGCTGGAGATCATCGACACGAACAAGCTGTCCACCACAGCCGTCGGCCCCACCGTACTGGCCCTGCTCGGCTCCTTCCACTTCTTCAAGACGGGCCACCAGGCGACGCTGGCGAGCATCCAGTGGGAGTCTGCATTCCTGCCGTTCAAGAGCATCCACTACCCGTGGTCGCCGCTGCTCGTCATCCTCAACACGTTCGGCGCGCAGATCCTGACGGCCGTCGCCGTGCCCGCTACCGTGCTGTGGAAGCAGCCGCCCAAGCAGAAGGGCCTGCTCGGCGGCGTCGCCCAGGCCGTCGCCACCCACATGCTCTTCTACGCCGGCATCGCCCTCGCTACCACCTGCTGGGCCGGCCACCTGCGCAGGCACCTCATGCTCTACCGCATCTTCAGCCCCAGGTTCATGATGGCGGCGCTGGTGCTCGTCGTCGTCGACGTCGTCGCCGTGTTTGTCGGTGTCGGTGGCACTTGGTGGAGTTTCTTGAGCAATGCTGAGATATTTGGGTGGTTGTGATGGGGGAGGCTGTTGAATGTGGATAGGGGAAATATACATAGACGGTGCTAGTTTGAGGGATCCGGTGCTTTTGGCGGCTTCTTTGCTCGTGCGCCTCGTGCGGATTAGGTTCCTATGTATGGAAAAAAACGCTCTTCATGAAGTGTTATATGTGTGTGTAGGATACGACTGGCGAGAATAAATACCTACAAAGTAGAACACTGTGTCACGTCTGCATATTGCCTCCTAGGAACGGGGGGTATTTGGAGCTCACGTCCTGATGTTTTTGCATGATTTTGAAACCGACATCTACATCCGGATATTCGCTCCAACAGCCTGTGTAAAGGGCTGGACAAGCTGCACTTACATCAAGACGCTTGGTTCAACTCCTATGCTGAGGAAGAGAGGAGATATATTTATATGTGGACATGTGTTCACTGATCACGCAAGAGAAGATGGAATAGTTCAAAGTGTTATTGGCTAGGGCTGATGTATGCACCAAGCTAGGAGTGACCCGCTTCCCGAATGGGTATCATGTACCGTGAATTGATCCTTAGACGCCTTTCCCGGCTTACGCCGCCCTCAGATTTAGTAAACCCTGAATGCACCATGATGGTGGAGCCGACTGGCTTAGTAGTGAGAAGAAGAGCTACCACGGCGGCTGACCGGGCGGTCACGCTCGCTGTCCTGGGGACGGTAGTAGTGCTGCTCGCCGGACGGGCTACGCTCGCGTCCACGGTCACTGTCACGGCGGCGGTAGTGGTACTCGCCGGGCGGGCTGCGCTCGCGTCCGTGATCGCTGTCACGGCGACGGGGACGGTACGAATGCTTGCTTGAGTCGCGCTCGCGCTCGCTGTCACGGTGACGACGGTGACGGTCACGTGAACGGCTACGGTAGCGGTCGTGTTCGGCCTCGCGGTGACGGTGGCGGCGCTCAGGCGAGCGGCTGCGGTCACGGTCGCGGCCATGGTGGCGGCGATGGCCCTCACGGGAGCGGCTACGTTCGCGGTGGCTCCTGTGGGAGTGATGATGGCGGCGACGCGGGGAGCGGGAGCGGGAACGGTGGTGACGGCGATGGTGATGCTTGTGTTTGCGCTCCTTGTTCTTGCCATCCTTTGTAGCGGGGACGGCGGCAGGAGCTGCAACAGGCGCCGGTGGCTTCGGGTTGAGGATCTCGTCGATGCCCTCATCGATCGGACGTCCGAGCTTCTCGTTCAAGGCCTGACGTTCCCTCACCTGGACCTCCTTGATCTCTTTCTTCAGTTCGTCGTCGTCTTCCGGTGCAATGCGGTTGCGCATCCAGAACAAGGGATCGCGGCGGCGCTCAGCACGGCCGACAGCTTGTAACAGTTAGCGCCACGTGCAACGAGAATAGCAAGGTGAGAGAGGTGTTAAGAGCGGGTGAGGCTACGGGCATTTAGGACTTTAGTCAAACTTACGAGCGAGGATGGAATGGCCAAGGAAGTTCTCGCGGTGAGTTGAGTTGCGGATGCCTTCGACGTCGACATTTTGGCCGATGGCTCGAGAGCCCCTGAAGTACGAAGGTTTAGCACTGGCTAGCTGCTCCGCCCGGGCTGACTGCTTTGCGAAGCCGGATTCAAGTTGTTGCTTATAGCGCCGAATGGCAGTAGCCTCCGGAGTTGGGTCTTGCACGGATAGTAGCTACCATCGACACAGACCGGCGACGCGCAGTCCCGGGGGGAAATTGGATGCGGACGTACCTCGAGCCATCTTTGCGCACAGACTGGACCAAGTCCATGTCAGAACAGCGAGCGGCGCGGGGTGGTGGTTGAGTTGCGAGTCACTGGTGACGGGGGTGACGCGATCGACGAAGGCGACTGGTCGAAGATCTGGAGGGCGACGCGCCGGCGGGCCTTATGACACGCGCCGACAGCGCGGGGAAAGCTAATCCCGGTCCGGCTTAGCGCCCGCGCAGCCTTACGAGCCGCAACCAACTTCGCCCGTCGCCGCCCGCCCGCCGAACTCCAGCCACGCCCTCCCCGCCATGGCCCAGATCCAGGAGACGCCGCTCGACGAGCGCCAATGGCGCAGCCCCGTCGCCCTCAACAACTTGCAATACTTTGGCGGTCTGCACAGCAAGACGGTGCATCTGTACTTCATGGAATCCGATTTCTTCGACCGTACCTCCAACAACTGGGCCCTCTTCGTGCAGCACAAGGGTGAGCCCTGGCTCACTGATCGCGATCAATTCGAGTTGCGCCTGCGCGCTATGCAAGGTCTCGAATTCATGGTTGCCGCCGAGCCCGAGCGTCGTCCCGATGGTACCGACACCGGCATTTATGTTTTCCGCAAGCAACAGCGCCGGAAGCGCCCTGGCCACGATGATGACCTCACTGTGCTGGGCACTTACTATTTGATCGGCGAGAACATATACCAGGCCGCATCTCTGGAGGACATCATTGGAAACAAGATTGTAACGCCTCCTATCTGCCTTTGATGTGCCGTGTTTGCTAACCCTTTCGCTCCAGCTTGCTGCTACCACCTCCTTGTCCAAGTTCTTCTCTATCGCATCGTCTCTTCCCATCTACACATCTGGCCGTGGATATACCTACTACCCCCCTTCAACATCCCTCAAGCAACCCAATGCCTCCGCAAATGCTTCCCGCCGCTCCAGCCGTGCCGGCAGTCCTACTGGAGAGTCGTCATCAGCCATTGACATGAATGACGCGCCTCCATCATCCCAGAACCAGCCTGAACAATCTCAAAAGTCCAAGAACACAAACGCTGCGGCCGCTGCAACATCCATGCACGCCCTGACGCAATCCTTCCGCCTCTTCAACCAATACAAGGACGAGTTCATGGACACCAACCCCATCATTGGCGAGCCTGGTTCCTTTCACTTCAGCGCCACGCAACGCCATGTTCAGCAGACGCAAACAAAGCAGGCAGAAGCTGCGGCCGCTGCAGCTGCTGCAAAGTTGTCCAATTCCTTTGCGACGGATGGAACCAAGACCGACAGCAAGCCTGGTACGCCTGCTCTCGCTGCCAGCCCAGATATCTCGGTTGCCATTCCGGGCCCAAGCAAGAAGCCAGCGAAGATCAAAAGGAGCAAGAGCAGAGCGGGAACTGCACCCACAAGCCCAGCCACTCCAACGGCTGGCGCAACACCAGGAAAGGCATTGTGAGGTATTCTTTGGCCGGACATCTTTTTTACGTATGAATTTAGCATCAAGTATCCACGGATGTGCATAGCGATGGCGTTTAGGAGGAAAAGAGAGTCATATTGGTCGATACCCAGCATTTTCCACCTCTCTTCTAGAAGCTGGATGGTTTTCAATGGATATGGGTGTTTATCTATATGTCCAGCTAGTCCACTTTCACTCCATAGACCTGGCCGAGTTCGAAGGACTCAATGGGTCGGGCTGTTTTCTTGTGGCGCTGGCAAGGCATGGGTGATGACCAAGGGCTCTTCTATTTATATACTCGGCAAGTCCGCGTTCACCCCATAGACCCGGCCGTGGGCCAGTAACGAGTGGGGAATCGACGTGGATGCCTTCCCTGCTTAAGCTGTGACTCGGCCGCCGCACGCGAGGGTGGGGTACGGTCGGGTGGGTGTAACGGGAAAAAACAGGCGGTCCTCGAAGAGCCTGTTTCTGTGCCAAAGGCATAGTT
>RHKH01000026.1:486-16977 GCA_009829795.1 Lasiodiplodia gonubiensis | reverse complement strand
AAGGTAGGGATCCCGGCAGTCGTGGGAGGAGCCCTGGTCGAGGGTGTCGTTGCGGACCGGAAGCGCGTCGGCGGGCGGGCGGGCGGGCGGTGGTGCGTCGACGGCGTCAGCTTGGACGGCAACGATAAAGATGACGACGAAGGCCGGAGCGAGGATAAGGCTGGCGTCGCCGACGCCTTGGCTGGTGGTGGGGACGTGGGAGAGGCGCTGCGCGTGAGATCGATTGGCGGCTCGGCGTTGCGGCCTTTGGCCGGAGGTGTTGGGAGCGGGGAAGTGCTGGGATGGCGCAAACTGGACGCGGTGGGGAGAAGGCGGCGCTTCTTGTGCGGATGGAGAGGCGCTGGGATGTTGGCTCTCTTTGTACTGTGGCCGGAGAGTGGGCTGGAAGAGAGTGTGTGCTGGGAAAGAAGGTATGACGGGACGGCAGGAGGGGAGGAGGTCAGCCGGGGAGATAGCAGATTACGAGGATTGGTATGCGTGACTGCTCTCTGGCCGGGCGCAATGGGGAGCTCGTCTTCGGTCTCGTCGTCGGAGATGGTGACGATTTGGTGGCCATCGCCGTCCGTCATGCCCAGACGTCGGAGCTCGGCTGTGCACGTATTAGCTTGTTTATAGTCTTTTCTGAACGTAAAAACATACTCCGGTGACGGTAGCGGAATTCAAAGTGGAAGCGTTCCCCATGGTGTCCAACTATCCGCTTGAAGAGCGTCGACTTGTCACTATCGAGAGGGTCGATGACACGATTATTGACAGTCCTGCATGGCAGAGTTAGATATCTCTCAGATGAGGTCAGCTCTGGACTCACTTGACGTAATGGGTGATGCCATTGAGGCGATCAGCCAGCGTGACTTTACCATCAAGCCCAAGGGATTCCGGCTCAACATCCGGACAGTACTCGGCGTCCTGGCGACCGCGCTGAACGGAGACACGGATGGCACCAAGCTTCCTGGCGCGGTCCATGAGATCCGACTTTCTATAGCGCTTTTCCTTGTCATCAACTGTTTTATGAAGTACGTAAGCTTGATGGTACTGCAAACCGACAAGAACGAGGCTTCTCTCACCGACCTGGACCTCTCCGAAACAGAGATCGCCGTCCTCCCAGTGATCTCCGACCTGGACGGCGAAGTCCTTGAGGACGAAGTCGAAGCATTTGAGACCGTCGCCGGGGATGTGGACCTTTCTGCGGAGGTAGACGTCGGGCTCGTCATGGGCGTCGAGCCAGAGGCGGATCTCTAGGCAGGTGGCCGTGAAGTACCTGAAGCCGTGGTGCAGGCGCACGTGAACCTGGAAGCGTTCCTCAGTCGTGGCCTCGACGTAGCATTGCATGTCCTGCGACCGGAACTTCTGCTCATGGCCGGGGCGAACGTATTCCAGATACCTCGTCGGGCGCGGGCCCACGCGCCGAAGGAACACTTCGATATTGTCGTTGAGCATATTGCGGGTTGTGCTGTTGTTGATGGCCTGTAATCGAAGAAGGATGGGAGTCGGGTGAAGAGGGTTTGGTATGTGTGCGGAGAAGAAAGTGTGCATCGAGAGTCGGGGAGAAGAAGAGTGATGGTGGACGCGGCAGCGCAGAAGGTGTCTTCGCAGGAAGTGTAGCTGGCAGGGCAACCGCTAACCCAAAGTGGAGAAGGTGATGCCATGGAGGAAGCGCAACCCACAACATATCAAACTAAAAATCGAGCACCACCCTGACTATCGCTCACCTTCAGGTAGGACGTTGTACACCGGTTACCGATGATGGCGCACAGATAAAGAAGGGAAAGCGCAGGACATCCGAGAACATCATCCCGCACTTCTCCGGGCCGTTGGAAATCCAAGAGAGCTTATGGTCTTAGAGGATTTAAAGATCCCCAACAGACACGGAATACCGCGTCTATGGCCTGGAATATTGCCTCAGTAGTCCAGCCTCAGCTATGTCAAACGACGTTTTGTACGAGCAGATCCAACCCGGGGACTTTGCATGTTCTACCTATATATACATTTTAATCGTCAGTTTTCCAAAGAGCAGTGCAGAGAATCCAAATCAATCTGAAATGTCCGGTATCGCACCGGCGAGAAAGCGCGTCATTGCGATTTCACTGTGGCGTCTCGACGTTATAAGACCAGTCAAGATCATCAACCGACTGCCCGTCAAACAGAGATTAAACCGTCAAGCAGCAAACTTTTGCCGAAACCCCAAATCACCCAAGCGCCTTGTACAGAGACAATCTATCCTCAATGACAATTTGTTACCACGCGCCCTGCTACCATGCACCCGTACTTTTTGTTCGTCACTTTTGTAAGAGCACACAATGCCAACTCAACATCATTAACCAAATCAATACCACAACGTTATGAAGCGCTAGCCAGAAGTGAAGTTGGAAGAGAGAAAATCTTGTCGGTCCAGATTAAGTAGTCGTGAAGATTTCGTGGCGAACGTTTCTCAGGAACGCACGTCGCATCGTCCGTTTCTGTTCATCCCTTCGCCATCGTTCAATTCGCTCCAACAGGCCCAAAAGAAAAGATGACAGTGTCAAACGCTATTGAATTAAGTGAAAAGAAAAACCAGTGCGGGATAAGTGTGAAGAGGGAAATGACATGGTGGTTGGGTTTACAGTAAGTCAGCAAAAGCTTGAAGCACCAGTAACGCGCATCCGCTATGCCAAATGATTCTCGTGAGGTGATAAGACTGGCGACAGAAAGGTTTAAAAAGAGTAAATAGGCGAAGAAGAGAAGAATGAAACATGAAAAATAGAATAGAACAGAAGGGTGTGTGAGCATGCGCGAGCATAGACACGTGCGGACTCTGCAAATGTTGGAAGCCTTGCTAAGCAAACTGCCAATTCTAAAGTTTATCTCTATCTAGCCTGCGGTGCTCAAGCACCACAACGGCAAGGCGAAAAGAGACGAGAAAGACATTAGCCCAAGGCAAAAACAAAGAACAAACCCGGGGGAAATAGACAAGGGGGATGGAGTACGCTCCAATATGTTCTCTGAGCAGGGGAAAATTTGGGATGCTTGTGCGGGTGGGGAGGGTAAGTCTGGGTATCTGAGATTTCAACGGCGGAAGAAAACCAGAACATGGAGATGCGCGGAACGAACAGGAAAAGGGTATCGTGGAAATTACAGCGCCGCGAACATCTCCAAAATTATTCATCGTCCTTCGATACCGCCGGTGCTTCGCTCTTGTCCTCCTTGCCTGGACTTGGTGGGCTGACAATCGTGACTGGGGTTGGGAGCGGTGACTCGGGACGGTCACTCTCGTTCTCCGCGTCGCCCTCTTTGGCTTCAGACTCTGCGTCCTCCTTCGGCGCATCAGCATCAGCGTCAGCGTCTGCATCGGCATCAGCGTCAGCGTCTGCATCGGCATCCGGCATTGGCTCATCCTCGTCCTTCTCTGGCGGCGGGCTCGGTAGCGCAGTCCTCTCGCCATCTGCCTCGGACTCCGTTTTTGTTTGCTCCGATTCAGCCACCGAATCAGTCGTCGTCGCCTCTGTGTGTGCAGTTCCCGGCCTTGAGTAACCGGTACCTGGGCGCGAATCCGTCCCGTTGTCACCGTCACCGGTGCCAGGTTCCTCCTTGATGGACTCGTCCGCCGTGCTACCGCCTTGGCGCGCGCGCCTTCTCCTCCTTGTGTCCCGCTCGGTTCCAGCGTTTTCCCTCCTTCTCCGGACACGAATGCTGTCTTCCCTACCGGGTGAATCGGAAATCTCCGTTCCGTCGCCCCGAAGACCTTGCAGCATGACGGCCGCACGGTCGGCGATGTCCTCGCCCTCGCTGTTTCCGCCATCTTTCTTGTCCTTCCCTTCGCCCTCGGCCCCGGTATCGCCGCTGGCCTCGCCTGAGGCAATGCTGTTGGGGCTGAGGAGGCCGTTGGCCGCGCTGCTGCCCTCTTCGTCGCCCTCCACTGCCGCGACATCGGGTATCTTCTGGCCACTTGCCACGCGAACCTGGTGACGATCCTTGAGACGGGCGCGGCGGCGACGATCGCGCTGATCGCGAGCCTGTGGGGCAGCAGCACGCAGCTTCTCCAGCAGGGTGTCCATGGCACCGGTCGACGCAGGGCTGAGTAGCGGGCCGTCTGCTGTTGGCGAGCGCGGAGCAGCTTGCGCAGCCTTGCGGCGCATGTTCTCCTCGTTCCGGCGACGCTGCTCCTCCAATCTGATGTTCTTCTCCCTCGATTTCTACATACAGACGTCAGCCAATTCGTCAAGGAAACAGAGTCCACGCAGTAGCTTACCTTCCACTCATTAACAAAGACGGCCAGCTTCGCGAAGAACTCCCTCCGTGCATTTTCATCCGTAGGGTCTTCACCATAAAACGTCAGAATGTCGTTATACGTCTTTTTCATGTCCTCAAGGTAGTCTGCCATGGCTTCAGCCTTGCGGCGGGCATCCTTCATGACGCGCTGAACGATGATGCTAACGCGATCCTCAGGATGGAACTTCTTTGGATCGCTCAAGTTACCTGCATCCAAACTGGCTTGCACGTTCTTGATGTTGTCGATGTATTTCTTTGCATCAGTGCTGAGCTGCTCCACATTAATCTTCTGCGCAGGGATAACGCCCGCAATTTCTTCCACAAAGCTTTCCCACTCAGAGTATTGGGTGCGCACGATACGCTCCACGAGATCGGCAAAGGTAGACTCGTTCTTGTCGTCCTTGACCATTCCAAGACGTGCAAGCGAAGACAGCTTGAAACCGGTGGCTTGCTTGTTTGCGTCGTTCATATAATTACCGATATCCAAAATCAGGCCGAGGACGTTCATCAACGAGACGGAATCGCGCAGGGAGTCAGAAACACGGACAACCTCCTGGAGTTTTGTAAAGATCTCGTCATACTCGCTCTCGTACGTCCTCGTGAGGTCGAGAGCGCGCATACGCGCCTTCCAGTAGTGGTGCAATTCGTAGGCAGTGAACAGATAGATCTGATCTTCCCTGGTAAGGTCATCCGGATTCGATTCGCGCGTAGCATTGGCAGCATCTGGGCCAGTCCAATCCTTGGCATACGCCGCCATTGACTTCGCGACTTGCTCGGGAATGACGCAGAGCTCGTTCCTCTGCAAAAATTCCATGACAACATCGCTTTCGAGGATTGGCTTGTCACAGTGAATGATCAAGCGGACGAGCTCATCGGCGGAAAGCTGGTTGAACTTCGCAAATGCGACGTGGAAGCCCTTGACAAGATCGTTGGAAATCAGCTGCTTCTTATCGTTCTTCGCAGACTGCTTCTTCGCGATCTGCTTGATCTCCTTGGCCAAGAACAACTTTTCAACCTCGTCAAGAACACCCTTCTTGGACAGTTCGCGGTACTTCTCTTCCTTGGCCTCGTAAGTGGGAGTATGCGACGCCCACATGGTAACCTGAGGAGTGTCGACCTTCTCCCAATGCAGCGCCTTGAGCTTCTTCTTCGGCCTTGCAACGGCAAGACCAACCTTTTGCGTGGAGGCATAGCCAGGCTGAGGCAAGAATCCAGGTCCACGGCGGGCGCCAGGCATCGGCGGTGCTCCTGGCGGCGGAGGAGGAGGTGGCGGTCCACCCATTCCCGGCATCGGTGGTGGAGGAGGCGCACCACCCGCAAATCCAGGCATCGGTGGCGGTGGCGGAGGAGCGCCGCCTGCAAATCCAGGCATTGGCGGCGGTGGCGGAGGAGCTCCACCTGCGAATCCAGGCATCGGCGGCGGCGGTGGCGGCGGAGGGCCGTTCATACCGGGCATCGGCGGAGGAGGGGGCGGTGGAGGAGCACCATTTTCGAAGCCTGGCATAGACGGGGCGCCATCCATGCCGGGCATTGGAGGCGGAGGGGGCGGTGGAGGACCGTCGAACTTCTCTTCGCCGTCTTCAGGCTTCTCGGCAGACTCGGGCTTCTCCTTCTCTTCGCCCTCGTCGTCGCTCTCATCCAATTTCTTGACCTTCGAAGCGATCTCTCCAAGAAGAGCACCCTGTTGGGTCGACGACATCTTGGGACGCCTGAGCTCAACGAGACGCGGCTTCTCTACGATCATCTCTTCATCATCGGCATCCGTGTCATCGTCTCCAGCTCTCTTCGGGACGGGCTTGCGGTTGACGGTTCCGAGGAAACTGTTGGTGTAGTCGGCGCGAGCGAATTCTTGCCTGTTGCGTTCGTCGTCAAGGCCGTCCATCTTCTCGCGAAGTTCACGCAGCTTATCTTCAGGCTCGACCGCCTGCCAGACCTTGCCCTCAAGCTTCGCTTGAGTCTTGGAGCGCTCGAGCTGCATCTCAAGCTTGTCAAGGAGTTTCTCGCGATCGAGGATGCCTTGCATGAGAGCGGGATCAGTCTGGCCAAGCTTGCCATCCTTACCCTTCTTTGAAGCGGCAGAAGCCGCAACGTCCTGAGCATCGCGCAGCATGAGGTAAAGCTCTCTCGTCTCGAGCTCGTTCCGCTGGAGTTCCTTGGCACGCACGGTCTGTAGATCTGACAGCTCGGCCTTGAGCTGCTTGATCTGTCTTCCACGAAGCTCCAACAGGGCATTCTGCTCCTCCAGTTGCTTTTGGAGTTTGCCAACCAGGCCATCTGCGCCCAGCTCGAGCTGTGCTCGCATTTCATCACGCTCCGCAACTGCAGCATCTGCAATCTGTCTAGCCTCGATTGCCTCGTCTCGAGCCTGACGTGCCTCCGAGTCCGTGTAAAGCTTGTCCAGCAGACTCTGCACCGTGAAATTCAGGCTCTGCTTGAGGTCCATGTCAGGCAAGCGGCGGTCCATGGCAACGTAGCTAAGCATGGAGTCGACAAGCTGGAACAACCGAAGTCTATCCTCTCCCTCATTGTCCCGAATGAGCAAGAAATGCTGCATAGCAGAGACGAAGTAGTCCTGTGCTCTGGTACCCGAAATCTTGTTTTGGATGGCGTCCACGATCTGGCTCGGGTCATTCATATCCTTCACCTCCCCTTCGATGCTGTCCACCATACTGCTGTTCTCCCTCTCCAACAGATCCTCATAGTCGATGGCCTCGTTCGTTCGGTATCTCTCGATCTGCTTGTCAATGACATCGTATTGGAAGCCTTCCATCTTATTTAAGATGCGCTTGATGCCACATGCTGTGAACTGTGCGCGCAGATGCACGCGCATCTGCAGGTCTCTTTCAGGGGCATCCACAATCATGTTGACGAGGAACAGCGATGCGACGGCGTATTCCATGAGCAAGTTCTCGAAGCCAATACCTCCACTGCGGGCTTCGTCGCTGGCTCCGACCAAACTGCCCATCTTTCCGCGACCATCAACGGTAACTTCCACGATACGCATCCAAGCATCGAATCGTCCATTTTCACCTTGTGCCTGTTTCAGTTGATCCAATGCTTGCAAGACCTTCTCATGGCCCTGGCCGTTCGCCCAGTGGCACAAGAATGTAAGGACTTCGCTGACGAGTTTCCGGGTGTTCAGTCTAGGAGAAACGAGGGAGCTGGCGAGAGCAGTGACAATTTGAGGATAGGCCAGGGCATTGTCGGCGCCGTATTTGTTGTTCATCAAAGCCTTCAAACATTTGACAATGTCGTATTCGCGGTCGAGGTCCTTGTCCTGGGTGCTCTGCGATCCTGGCGGTGGTGCTGGCCCCCCTCCTTGTCTCCGGTTGATCTTGTTCAGAACATTCGTGAGTGCAATCGAGCCCTGCGCCTCAACGAATGCCTTCACCCATCCAATCGGCTGTGTTCTCAAGCTGACACTCAGGGATTGCAGCTGCTTGGCTGTAATCGAGTTGTCCAGCACTTTCCGCACATACCATTCCGGGCTGCCCTCCTCATCGGCGCGGCCAAGGATCCCTGTCCCGTCCACACTGTACTGTGTTTGCCTGGCATTTTGGCGTCTTCTTTGCTCACCCTGCCACTCTGCTAGCCGATCTTGATGTACCAATGTCCATTTCTTCGAAATCGGATACGCCTCCATCTGTCGTCTTGCCTGCTCGGGCAAACTGTTCCATCCACGCTTTTGCATGAGGGCCATGAACTCGAACTCGATTTCCCGGTCGTCGTTGGGCCTCTGCAAATGGAATCCGGCAGGATCAAAGGAGGCGGCGTTGCCGGGGGCTGGTGCTGGTGCTATCGGTCTTCCATTGACGCCAATGGTAGGGAGCAGGGTGTGTTGGTCCATGCCTAGGGTGGCGAAGCTCATCTTTGTGTCGCGGTGGCTGGAGTGGTTCGAGTATACGCTGGCTTGGTCGGACGAGGCGCGAGTGTTGTAGGAGGCCTCGGTGGCGGCGTAGGATGATCCGTGAGCGTTCGGAGAATAAGGTCGTCCGGAGCTGGTGCTCGGGCGACCTGAACCCCATTGCTGGATGGACACGCCTCTGTCGCCAGGTTGGCTGGAGGCCATGGCGGTGCCGCTAGAGTGTGGAGGAGGTCGCGGCGGGACCATCACCCCAGGCGGTGGCGGTGCCGAGGGATTAAAGATAGGGTACTGGTGGAAATCGGCGCCGCCCTTGTTTAGATGGTGTGGGAGCGGCTCGCGGCGGCCGGCGGCTTGGGCAGCAGCTTGGCTGTTGGGCAGGAAATCGACAGAGATAGGAGAACGGCCATCGGGAGGGACGCTGTCGTATGGTATGCTGGTCAACACGCCGGCAGTCTGGAGGTGCTCAGGCAAGTAGGAGATAGGCCTGTTGTTCGGCGAGCCATTCAGCGAGTTCACGGAAGAGCGGGACTGGTGGCGCGAGGAGCCTGCGCTGAGATTTGATGGCAGGCCGGGCGTCTCGGGCACGTCGTCCCTGTTCTTGCGCCTCGAAAAGAACGACTTGCCTCCGGACGACTGACGCGACTTGTGGTCGGACATGGCGGGCAGCAGCGTCTTTGCTTGGCGCGAGAATCCAGCGACCCCAGGGGGGTTCAGCAGCAGGCGCTGCGACGGTCTTCGGCGGCAAAGAACAGCGCGTCAGACCCTCGTTCTGGAGTATGTTGTGCCTGGAGTCCGCGGCGCTCGCCAATCGGCAGGACCGTTAGGCGTGTCTGTAGGGCTCGAGCGCGGTGCTCTGCGCTGCGGTGCGGGCGTCGAGGGCGGCGTGCTCGAAAAGGGCACCTCTTTCGAGGGAGGTTGGGCGGATGTGCGCGCGCAGTCAGCAGGCTCTGGGATGTGTCGGTGGAGGAGAATCACGGCGCATGGGCGCACTCTCGCATGGCCAGGTCGTTCGCCTTTTCGTATAGGGATGCGCGACGAAGAGGGAGGGTCAGTGCAGGAGTGGTTGCTGCTTGTTTCAAAGTCAAAGGGGCAGCAGCACGGGAAAGGAAACCCTGCACGCCGCGCCCAGCCATACAGAGAGCCGCGCCCTGTCTGACGCTTCTCGGCCGCCTAGCCCGACCTCAGCCTTCCGCAGCGACGCCGATGCGCTGAGCTCTCTTCCCAGTGCGCTGATGATTGCGCGTCAGCTCCAGTTGACACGGACACGGGTTGCTCGATCGCCGGGGCCTCTCATCTATACATAGCACAGAACGTCCTCCTTACTGCTGGTTGCCCTGAGCCCAAATCGCTCGTTTCCCCGGACTCTCGCGTCCTCCCGCCTCCGAGTCGCAGCCGCCATGACCGGCCTCTCCTCCTTCGTGAAGGTATGCCGTCTCGATCTCGCTTGTGGCGCCGTGGGAATCTGCCTCATTCCCTCTGCGACTGCCATCATGTCATCACATTGCGACCCATGGAACCCTGAGCACCACGGATTCCTCAACCAGCCAATGCATCTTCTGTAGACTCAACAAACAGCCCCGCCTCCGCTAACTCGCGCGCATTCCCTAGACCTTCCTCATCCCCCTCCTCGTCGCCGTCCTCCTCTACATCGTCGTCTCCTTCGTGCTCCTCCCTCTGCATCGCCGCTACGTCCGCAAATACCAGCACTACCTCCCGCTGCACGGCGCCGCCACCGACGCCGCTCTCTCCAGTCTTTCCGCCCACACGTCGCCGAGCTGGATCCGCGCTCGCTTCTCCGGGCTCTGGTCGTCGCTTTCTGCCCGCCTGCCCTTCGCTCTGCCATTCGCGGCCACCCCGCGCACCGCCTCCGCCACCGGGATAGGGGCGTATGACGAGGATGACGAGGATGACTTTGATATCGAAGATGGTGAGGGCGAGGGCATGGTTGGGTTTGAGCCGATGGATCGCGAGAGACGGCGTGAGGCGCTGGAGAGGCAGCGAGGCGCCGACGATGCAGGCATGAGCGAGCGCAGGTTGAGCCGAGAGCTAGAGGAAGGCTTTAGGGATAGCAGCAGTGATAGCGAGGACGATGGTGCTGCTGCTGGGCGACGCTTGGGAGCTATGATACATCGGTGATCATGTACACCGTGGTTCATTCGCATAATTCTCCGACTGTTTTTTTACTTTACCTTTTGGCATAGAGAGCAAGGCTTCTCATCGGCTTTTTCATCGCGTCTACAGTACAGGGCTTTCTCTTGCATGAGTGTATCGGGGTGTAAAGACACCTAATTCAGCACTTTTACCTTTGCGCCACCTGAAATCTCCACACAATTGGGGGCGGAGTCGGTCGCAATCTCACCCTCCTTATACCTTGACAAAAAATTGCTCTTCCTGCATGGGCAGTTGCAGCAAATGTCTGGAAGTCGATGCAGCCCTAAAGATTACACAAAAACGTCCCGACGGAAGCAAGGTACACGATCTCTGTGTAACGGTTAGATCTGCAACCCACGGAGGCACCAGGAAGCGGAAGTGGTTGCGCAAGTATCGCCTGCAAGGTACACAATCAAGGATCGAGGAAAGCTGTTGAAGGAAAAAAGTCGTTTTGGGTTCTCATTCATCAAGAAGTCACATACAAAAGACCCGCGTAAGGCCGCCCATCCTCGCTAAAATGATATCCGAGCCGGCAACAAGAATTCCTTCCGCCGCCTAACTCCGGCAAGCGGATTCAAAACCTTTTCCACCCATGCAAGCAACCATTATTTATTTCTTCTCGCGCTGGCCGTAAGCCTTGGTGGCGTAGTCACCGCCAGTGACGATCAGGTCCTCAGGCTTGTAGTCGAAGCGCTTGGAGAAGTAGCTGTCCAGGATGGCCTTGGTGCCAGCGGCGTAGCGCTTCTGAGCGTCGATCGAGGTACCCGACATGTGGGGAACCATGGCGTTGCCGCCGCCCCACGGGTTCTTGGCGTAGCGCAGAGGGTGGTCCTTGGGAGCAGGCTGGGGGAACCAGACGTCACCACCGTAGCCGCGGAGGTGGCCGGACTTGAGCGCGTCGGCGACGTCCTCCTTGACGACGATGGCGCCACGAGCGGTGTTGATCAGCCACGAGCCTGGGGAGTCAGGTGTTAGTGGGCGTGTCATGAGAATGAGGTGAGGGGGAGAGTGGGGTGGATGCAGTGCGGGGTTGCCGGTTGCCGGGATTGTTTTTCCTCCACTTACCCTTCTTCATCTTGGAGATCAGGTCCTTGTTGAAGAGGCCGCGGGTCTTCTCGTGCAGCGGGCAGTTGATGGTGACAACGTCGCACTGCGCAAGCATCTCCTCGAGGTTCTCAACGCGACGGCAGCCAATCTCCTTCTCCTTCTCGGGAGAGAGGGGCTGGTAGTCGAAGTAGAGCAGCTCCTTGCAGTCGAAGGGCTTGAGGCGGCGCAGAACACGCTCGCCAATGCGGCCAACAGCGACGGTACCAACAACCTTGTTCTCGAGGTCATACTCGTTCTTGGCAACGGCGGCGACGTTCCAGTCACCAGACTCGATCTGCTCGTGGGCAGGGACGAAGTTGCGGACGAGGGTCAGGATGGTCATGACGACGTGCTCGGCGACCGAGACGACATTGGAGCCCGTGACCTCAGCGACGGTCAGGCCGCCGTTGGTCTTGTTGGCAGCATCGAGGTCGACGTGGTCGGAACCGATACCGGCAGTCACGCAAAGCTTGAGGTTTTTAGCCTTGGCCAGACGCTCCTTGGTCAGGTAGCCAGGGTGGAAGCTTGGGGAGCGTTAGCGGACTGCTAACACAAGCACTTGGAGAATCGACATACGGAGTGGTAATGATGACCTCAGCGTCAACGAGCTCCTTCTCGAAGACCGAGTCCTGACCCTCCTTGTCGGAGGTGGTGACCAGAGTGTGGCCCTGCTCCTCGATCCACTTGCGGATACCCAGCTCGTTCTCAGTGGTTCCGAGGAGCTCGGGCTGTTGCTCGGCGTGGACGCCGCCCTGAAGAGCAATTGACGTCAGCAGCACATCACGGTAAACAACAACGCGCCATTGAAGCATTGGAGAGGACTTACGTCGTAGAGGCACAGAAGAACCTTGCCCTGTTGCCGCGAGGTTGCTGTTAGCGTTCTGACGCCGAGAGGTGCATGCGGGCGCAGCAGCGAGCTCCTGCCAGCGGACAGGGCGGAGGAGGCGGGGCGCGCGAGGCGGGCAGCAGAGCGGATAAATACCATGATGACAATTGATGAAGAGAATGAGGTGTGGAACAAGAGTCTCTTCGGCGCGAGGCACAGAGGTTATAAGTGCTTCCGGCTGCAGCGGCGTGTTCCAGGTCAGCCGTCTTGGTCATGCCCCAACGAGCCTCCAATCCCCGGGAGAGTGGTTTCGCATGGGTTTGCTTACCTAGTTGGTCGGAAAAGCGGAAATGACGTCGCAGATGCTTGCCCAGGTACGAGCGGGGTGGGGTGCGGCGGATGAGGAGGGCAAGAGGTGGAATGATGGATGGAAAAGTAGTCCGATGCATGCCCCATTATATATATGGTTTCGCAGGCCCACAGGGCTTGGGCACAAAGTTGGTCATCTCCCTCCAGAGGCGCTGGCTGGAAGGCGAGCGGGCGCAGCGTGCCATTTCCAGCAGCGACCCCACCCGTCGGGGCGCGCTCAAGCTTCTGACGTTGGCGGTTCTGAGGGGCAGCCAGGCATGGGCCAGGACGACTCGCACGCTACTCGGACGGCGTTGGATGCGGGGTCCAGCGTGCATTGGCGAATGGCAAGACGCCCCGGGCCAACACAAGAGCAATTGTCGTCCACGGCCGGACGGCGTTCTGCTTTTCCCCCGCAAGCAAGCGCTTGGCTGCTGTGCGCTGGGCGCGCGCTACAGGGTCATAGCTCCTTCTCGAGCTAGGAGCTTAGGCATCAGGTAGCGCCGAGACTGGAGGAAAAGGCGGGGAACCAGCTGCCACCGCGCGCTGCACCAGTGCAGGGGCCGCCTTGTCTCACGGTTGGTCGGGCGCGCGCGGGTGTGCTGTCCACGGCGCTGCCCCTCGAGCCTCGACGCCGCCGAAGCAGGGCCTGCGCGGCTGCTAGCGGCACCGCCTTGCAGCGGGCCTGAGGCCTCGTGAGGGGCAGCACCGCCCGCCGCCGTCCAGAATGGGAGAACTCGAAAGCGGCAGTTATGGAATTTCTTGCCTACATTCGACGCGCCCAAAGCCCGCGCGTTCGACGGTGCGCCAGCTAAGCTTTTGCGCCGCGCTTGGCAACCCGCAAAGCTGAGTCGCGCGCGCTTCTTTACCCCAGACGCGGAGGGAATTGCCTTGGAACGCCGCAAGCCCTCCCTCGTTCTGGGCAAAAGAACCCGCCGACCAAAACTGCCGCGTACGCTAGCCTCGCCCGAATCCGAACCGTCTCCGAATGCTCGATCGAAACCTTGCGTGAAATTTGGAGACGGCGTTAGTACTGCCGCTCTGGCCGGCGGCGAGGCGGGGTCCACAGCCAAACCACCCGACATCGCCGCTCCTCATCACAAACGCCCCGCGGAGAACATGTTCCTTTGCGTCGTGCCCAGCCGAGGACGGAAAGAAGCTCCCTGGTCCTTCCGGCACGCCCAGCCGAAGCACGCCGTGAGTCGGCTGCCACTTTTCGCCTGAAGCTTGCCTGGAGCTTCGATCCCCGGCAACAGATCCAACCGCATCTGCCGGAGATCTGACCTGTTCGATCTGCAACCCTACGGTCCACTCGCGACCCAAACCTCCTCACCAGGGGTCGCGATGCTCGTCAACATCGATATTGGCTTCTTGTTACTGGCCAAGGTGCTTCAACGCTGCTATAACCACGTCACTCCCTGACGGCCCCACCACGCGCCGCAACGCTCCCGTGTCTCTGCATGTACTGTGATAGCCCCGCTCATGCTTGCTCTGCGACGCTGGCGCTTCTGATAAACACCGCATCTTCCGGGTGCCTCGAAACGAGCGGCATTGTCCCCTCCGGATGAAGCTCACCATTCGACATTGCGACCATGCTACAGCCATCAAAACTTCAGAATGCCATTTCAGTTCTCATGGAGACCATGTGGCGCCCGGCCAGGACCTCTGGATAGACTACCCTTGGGGTACGGAAAACACCGCACACATATCTCCGTTAAATCCGGTGACGCACTGCCCTGTCTGTTCGCGATAAGCATTGCATAATGATTGCAGCGCCGGATAAGGCCAGTCTTCAGGAAGCCTAAGACCGTACCAGGGTCTTGAGGAGCATCGAGATCATGGTGATGTGCCCTGCATGCAAGATTCCGATCCATATGCCGGTCGTCCTCCTTCCATGTCGGGACCCTGCAGATTGTTGGCTGTGCAGTCTACATCCACAACCATACCAGCACGTCATGGACGGTACCGCTTCCGAATTCCACAGCGCATCTCCCTTCCTCCCACTTCTAAGGCTGTTTCGTCATCCATCTAGAGCACCGCATCGGTTCTCCAAGTCCGTTGAACGTTCTCTTTCTGCCAGGCGGTCCTTGTCATCCGGTGAATTCCGTTGGACGTGTTAGAGCACACGGCGCTTTCTGAGGCCAGAGTACGGTGGGGGTTTTCATGCTACTCCTGAATAAAGCAGCCCACCGGCTAGGAGCTCTACCTGTGCTTCAGCTCTCTGCTTCCGGATTTGAGCCATTTTTCTTCCCAAAGTAATTCATCAGCGTGTTCGACTGGGCCGGTTTCTCTTCCTTCCTCTTTTTCCTCGGAGAATCTTCCTCAGATTTCTTGCCCACCTCCAAGCACGCCATCAGTTCCTCAAACTCTTTGACTCCTACGATCCCTCCGCTTGCCTCCTTGTGACCGCGTGCAAATGATTCTCCCAGTCTAGCACGCAAGGTAGGGTCTGCTGCTCTGTCTGCCACTTCCTTCAGGATCTCAATGATGTTGACTGGTGGATCGCGTGCGCGCGCACTTCGTGGGACACGGCAGGAAAAGTTCACGAGCCCTGGTAAGTATCCCTCATTTGCGACAAGCACAATCTCAAGCTTGGAGGATGATAGATGGCCAGCCCACCGCGTGGCAATGAGAGGGTGAACCTGAGCCTCTGATTTGATGCGGAACACGGCAATCTTGCCGTCCGCGCTGAATTTTGGTGCCGTGTGAGTGCATCGCGCAACTTCAGCATTGACTTCTCTGCGTGCAGCGAGGAGGTCGGGATTGTTGGCTACACCAGCCGGTGCCTCGGCCGCAATCAACGCTGCCCATGCCGCTGGCACATTGAAAGAGGCTGTCCTCCGTGGCGCATTGACCATGGACACGGCTTCATTCAGCGCTTTCTTGGTGTACCTCTTGAAAACGCCACGCATATCAGGGAAAGGTGGTTCCCACTTCAACGTCGTACCCAGATCGCCGTGTGTGCCTAAGACGCACAGCCAGGCACAAGTCTCCTGTACGTCGTCGTGTAGTGCGCTGCACAGGTGGTAGGTAAGTAGTGAGCTCGTTGCTACCGGAGGCGAATTGCACGCTGTGACATGTTCTGATCCTTCTGGGAAATCATCCTCTTCGGCAAAATGGTGGTCAATAACCAAAGCCTTGTGCGGCTTGTCGATGACTGGAGGAGCTTTGCGTGATCCCTGATCCAATACGATGATATACTCGGGGTCGAGATCCGCCATGGCCTGGCGCTCGCTCTCAGTGTGAATGTTGTTGCCTTTTTGCAACAAGTGAACGGAAATTAGCTCAGGATTGAGCCCCAGGAGGACCAATGTCCGCTGGAGAATGGCGCCGGATGAGAGGCCGTCGGCGTCTTTGTCGGGTACGATCAGCGTTCTCTTCCCAGCACCGGCGCTGTGGTACGCTGCACGTCAGCCTGGCATACCTACCACGTAGCCGTGAGGCATATTTCCGATGACCGAAAACTTGCTTCGGGCCTTTGGGATTACTCACCATTCCAATATGAAGCTCTTTGCCCGCTCGACCTGACCTTTTGGAGCTGGCCAGACAATCTCACCGGCATCGTCTTTCCGTGACGGGGTGAGATGATATTCGGGTATCTCGGCACGAGCCTTCTTGGTTCTGGGTGCGGCCTTGCTGCCGGCTGCAGGTGCTGAGCGCTTCATCTGAGACACCTTGCTGGCCGCCGTGGATGTGGTTGGTGGAGACTTTTGCCGCTTTGCCGCTGCAGCTGCAGATGCGCGTGCGCGGAAGATTGTGGAAACAGACGTGGGGCAGGACGTGCGTCCACGTGCTATAGCAGCGGAAAACATGGGTGTTGCGGTGGTAAGGCCGAATAATGGTGAGATGGTTGGTAGTCATTGTCTGCGCCAAGCAGCAGAACCGGAGCTAATTTTCAACTACATGACGTCATCACTTGTCGACTCTTCATCTGTTTTCACTTTGGTCTGCTTGACTCGCCCTTCGTCAAGGT